>JAGKTI010013397.1:0-15738 GCA_018397915.1 Birgus latro
GTGTGTGTGTGTGTGTGTGTGTGTGTGTGTGTGTGTGTGTGTGTGTGAGGAGATAAGCCAATTTCGTAATGCAAGCGGAGGAAAGCAGGTCATGGCCAGTAATGTCCTTCAGGCTTATCTCTGTCTGAATGCTGCTTATCTCTCGTGTTTCTTTTTTCTATGGACAGGCATTTAACATTCTTTTTTTTAGCTTCGTTTTTGTTATGCACACAATAGAAAGCATAATGGCTCCCTCCCACCCATTGTCTCTGTTTTCATTCTCTCAGTCATTTTTTTTTTTCTCGCTTGAAAATTTGGTTTTAACACCCTCAGGCTCCAGTGACTCGCTCTCAGATGAATAAAATCGTTTGAAATTAGCTGAAAGAAAGCACTAGAGCTGTCTTGACCTTGAGAGAGTTGAGCAGCTTGTGGATCTCGTTTGTCAGGAGGGGATTGAGATAAAAGAAAAAAAAAAAAGCATTGTAGATTACTTTGAGTGAAAATTTTCTTTGAGCACGAGCTGTATGGCGGGACTGTGACGAAATAAGCACGGCAGCCTTGTTAACGTGCTGATTTTATTCCTAGGCACGTATTTTCGTCGTTGAAGAAGGCTCCCTAACACCTCTTCCTCTGCGATTTATTCTTGGATCTGGCTGGCTTATATAATCCTGTACCTTACGTATCCAGAGTATGGCTATATTTTGAACTATTTGAGCAAAGGACGATAGTAATGTATAATATGCAAAATAAGTCGCTTAGGAAGAGGTGTTGGGGGCTTCGTTCACCGACGAGAAAGCGGGGTCCCTCAACTTGGAGTATAATATAAAATATGTAAATAGTATACCCTCCTCTCATGGTCAGGACAATCTATTATTCTACCCCAGCTAACGCCTGACGATTTTATTCAGTTTAGAGTGAAGATAGAGTCCTGAGAGTGAAGTTAGAGGCCTGAGAGTGAAGTTAGAGGTCTGAGAGTGAAGTTAGAGGCCTAAGAGTGAAGTTAGGGTCCTGAAAGTGAAGTTAGAGGTCTGAGAGTGAAGTTAGAGGCCTGAGAGTGAAGTTAGAGGCCTGAGAGTGAAGTTAGAGGCCTGAGAGTGTTAATTTGGTTAAAATCTATGAGAAGGGCATCATAGACGACTAATTCTGACACACTCCTTGATCTCGCTCTTGTTTTAACCGAATAAATATATTATATCTATCGACTGTCTATCTATCTATCTATCTATCTATCTATCTATCTAACGCTGCATTTTGGTGTTACTCAGTGTATGAGAGTAAGATTGTGTAAGTGAGTAGTTCAGGATCAGTGCTGGAATCTGAAAGAAGTCTGTAATGTTCCCATGGTTGTTCAGTATACATAAAGATGCAGTTATGAGAGAACTTGAGTTGTGCAAAAAGACTAGTTCTGGTAAGGAATAGTGAAATGTGGAATATTTAAAATAGGATGGATAATCAGTGGAACCTTGGCTGACCCCCAACAAGTTAGGCCAAAATCGCTGAAAATTTGTCTGAGTCATATTGTTCACACACACACACACACACACACACACACACACACACACATTACGACCATTGCCTTATGTGGGAGCGGGTGTAATTAAGAAAAACATTCACACAGTCACATATTATTTCAAGTCCGCCCTGCGCGTCAGCTATTGGACTCAGATAACAGGAAAGAACTCATAATTATACATTACCATATTTTCACTAGCAAGGAGAATACGCAGCTCCCTTCCTTAAGCGATTTAATCTGAATACTGCACCTTAACATCCCCAGGCTCACAAGGCTCAGCTGAATAAAATCGCTTGATGTATGCCTGAGGGAGAATATCGGAGTCGGCCCAACCATAAGACGATTAATAGACATGATTTGTATTTCCAGACTCCTTGGACTCAATCTCACCTGAAGAAAATCGTCTGGTGTTAACTGGGGTAGAATACTAGAGCTTTTCCGACTAAGATAAAGTTGATATTCCGGGGTATTCTATTTTTAACTCTTTGATAGGGTCGTATTTTTTCTCCCTCCCTCTTATACACCCACTGACAAACACACACACACATGCAATCCGCTCTGTGTAACGCTTTTATTTGCCCAACTTTCCATTGTTTTGTTACGGAGGAGTGTATGTTAGTTAATTTGTTTACGTTTATGATGACACTGCTGATATAGGCCTGAGCTGGTGTTGTGGCGGGTAGATTGTGTGTTTGTTATGTTTGTGTTCGGCGCAGTGATACGGCCTGGGATGGTGATGTGGCTTGTGTGCTGATTTTTATGGCTGTTGTGGAGCCGTGTTTGCCGGGGTACATTTCATCATGGGGAGGTCAAATCCGAGGGTAAGGGTGGGATTGGAAAAAAAAAAAAAAAAAAGATATCTAACAGGGACGAATCAGTGACTTTCGAAATTGTACGTTAATTTCTTACTCTCCAGGAAGGGATGTAGTGGACGTAAGGGACTAAATTTGGCTCTGAGTACTAGTAAGAAACTAAATCAAGACCAGGGCACGTCTGTAAACCCACTTGTCATTAAAAAAAAAAAAAAAAGGCATACTTACCACGAATACTGCAGAATATCACTACAAGTCATCGTATAAAACCCTCGTGAATGTTAGGTAATACACGCGTCCTGTATATGTTGTCTGTGGTCTCGCATTGTTTCGCAGAGTGTGCATTGGTTATTATTATTATTATTATTATTATTATTATTATTATTACTACTACTACTACTATTACTACTACTACTATTATTCTTATGTACACTCAGCTTCCTCCACATGATTCTCTCTCTCTCTTGAACCCCTCCAATGGCGATTAATTTTTCAAGAGGTGATGCTAGACGCTGGATGATAAATGCCCCACCTCACTCACTTCTGTCATCTCAAGAAATCCTAATGTAATTCCACCACTATTTTGAGAGACAATTTTCATATTAATTTTCATATTTGGATTAATTTTCCTGAGTTCATCTTTCCCTAGATAACTACTGTGTGTTTATATGCTCCACTGGCGACCTATATCCCATTCATATTGTAAATTTTTAGCTCTCTTTCCTCTTGACTTAATCTCTCTCTCTTGTTGCTTTCTTCAGCTTCTTCTTAACTCCTTCATCCCTCTAAAAAAAATCCCCTTTCTCTCTCTCTCTCTCTCTCTCTCTCTCTCTCTCTGAATATACCTATCTTTCTTTTTTCTTTCTATTTTCTTCCTCTGTCGACCTACTCACCTATCCATCTACCTACCAACCTACCTATCTATCTATCTATCTATCTAGTGTTATCCTTGTCACTGTCTCACTTTCTCCTTCCACCTCAGATCCACCTGGCTATTACAACTCCACCTGCATCATGACCACCTCCTGCTACACCGAATTCTACCTGAAGTGTGAGGATGGGCGATGTGTGTGCATAGACAACTACAAACCCACAAGCAGAGGTGAGAGGTAGACAGGTAGGCAGAGAGGTAGACAGAGAGGGAGTGGGAAAAGGAAAGAGAGGGAGAGTTACGGAGTGTGAGTGTAATAGGTCAAGTTGTGTGTGTGTGTATGTGTGTGTGAAAGGGGAGATCTGTTTATGTGTATCAGTATCAATCTTGACATACACCCTTCCTCTCTCCCCTCATTCCCCATTCATTCTTCATACTTTCCCATTCCCCCTCACGTCTCATTCATTCCACTATGTCCCCCCCCCCTCCACCCTCATCTCCCTTATCATTCCCGGCAACATTTTTATCATCACCACACTCATTTCATAACATCACCCATCGTCACTATCTCCCCACAGCATTAGTCACCCCGCCCCCCCCTCTCTCTCTCTCATCATCATCATCATCATCATCATCATCATATATCAATCTACCTTTCAAGAAGTTAAGACGAGGAAGATGCCGGTGGTGCAGTGGTCAGCATATTTTAGCCTGCAACTGAAAAAAAAAAAAAAACACTAAGTCAAAATTCCAGGTCATAGGAAGAGGTCAAAGGTCAAGCTCACTGGGCAAAATCAACTCAAACAGCCTTGATCATATTTGAGCCTGCAGTGGTGGAAGGGTTAATGATTAGGCAAGAATGAAGGACTTCGATTTTAGGAGTAGTTTGTCGAAGATCAAATATTTTCGTCCCCTGAGATCAGTTCGTGTGGCTGGGTGTTGGTACTCTCTGAATGCTCCATCTTGTTTATCTTGTATCAGTTAACTTAGCCTAACGACCTGATTTCTTGTTATCGCCATATTAAGTTCTAAGTCCATCATTTTCCTTCTCTTTAATTTATCCTGTGACCTGACCCTGTTGCTACGAATCATTAACTTCCTTCTTCACCTTGAGCTTGATCACCTTGTTTTCACCTGACCTTACCTTTCTCATGGCACAATTTATAAGCTGTTTCGTACACTCCATTTTTCTCCACTTTAATTTACTTTGTACTATTATTTTTTTGTTTGTGACCTGGCTTAACCTAATCTAATCTCGCCCGCCCAGGAGTATGCACGGAAGACTTGATGGAAACGGTGGGAGCATGGAGTCTGCGCATCATCATCTCGGCCGGCGTCTTCTTAATCTGTCTCATCCTTCTGCATTTCATAATCAAAGGAAGCAGCAGGTAAAAGGGAGGAACAGAGACGGACAGACAGACAGAGACAGAGAAACACAGAGAGAGAAAAAGAGAGAGGGAGGGAGAGAGAGTCATATCACAAACCTCTGGAGATCCTACCATGAGGTCACATATCCAAAGATCAATAAGCACACACGCACACACACACTCACACGCACACACACACACACACACACACACACACACACACACACACACAGTCCTTCCTAACCCCTTCTATCCTCCCCAATCTCTCGTCTCCCTCCCAGATGTTGCCGTCGGAGTGCTGACAGAGCGGGTGATGGAGAGAGGGGTGGTGATGGTGTGAGGGCGAGACAGACGGTGTGGTGGTGCGATGCTCCACCCAACTACCAGGAGGCCACCAGTGATACTCCACCGCCCACGTACCGGGATGCCGTAGCGAAGATGTTGGTGAGCAGAAGTAGCAGCAGCAGCAGTAGTAGTAGTGGTAGCGATGGTAACAGTAGTAGTAGTAGTCATCACTTATTCGTAAAAGCTTTCTATACCTCAGTGGCAGTATGCGAGAATATTCGGGTTGTACATCTGTCCCACAACTCTTCTTCGTGACTAGGGCCATGGTATAACGTCAGTATCTTGTTACATCTCCGCATTCAAGTTGAAAAGATGGCAATATCAGGACGCTTGCCCCACCACTGATTCTACACTAATCCCATCACTAACGCCACTACTGATCCTCCCTGTCACCCCACACCTAACCCCACTAAACACCAACCCCGCCACTAACCACTAACCTCACTAACTGCAGGAGAACGAGACAGTGCACGAGCGGGGTGAGAGGCCTGTTCTGCGGAGTCCGGGCCCCCTGCCAGTGGACTCCCTGGGGCAAAAGTCACGGGTACCTACACTGCTCACCTACCTAAGAGGGCGCTCCAGTCTGGCTACCGAGTCCCCTACTGCCTCCACTTCTGCATCTTCTGTGGATTCTGCCTCTACTGATTCTACTACCGATGCTGGGCCTTCTATGAGAGAGGAAGTAGCTACTGCCAACACCACAGTTACAAGTTATACCGATTCAACTTCTGATACTGGAACAACTACGAGAGAGGAAATTGCTACTACCTACGCCACAGTACCCAGTTCTACCGGTACTGCTTCTACTTATGCCACTACGACTGCTACTACTTATGCAGCTTTTGAAAATACTACTGCTACCACTGTTGCTACTGAAAATGCTACAACCACAATCATTACTGAGGCTTGTGATGTGTCTTTTAGTTTTCCTACTGAGAGTCTTCCTTGTGTGTCCCCTAGTTCTGCTAATGTGTCTTCTACATCTGCTACTGAAGCTTCTAATGTGCCTCCCATCTCTGCTATTAAGACTCAATGTGTCTCCTAGCTCTCCTGCTAAGACTCCTCCTGTGCCTCCTGCTTCTGCTGCTTCCACTAACATTAACAGCTCTTTTACCGACCCAGTCACAACCGAACTTACACCCATTAATACCGGTACCACTACTAACACCACGACCATAACCACCACCACCACCACGAAAACCACCACCGCAGTAGCCACCACATCTCGTCCAGTCAGCGGCACCACATTCACACTGCCAGGCCACCACACAGACGTAGCATTAAAGATTTAAATGATTATGGTCTTGCTATTTTCACCTTCGATTCAAGTTGTCCCTTTCACCTTCTTGCTTTTTCCAGACGTCTTCCTTAAGCTTTGGACAGATTCTTTACACTAGAGAGTTAGCTATAGCATTTGCTGACTCTTTCTCTCGTAGTTGACTCTCCTGAATTGAAGAAATTCGCGTTTTAGTAGCAAGAATAAACTACAAAGACGTCACTGCATCAATAGATTTAAAAATCAGTCTGGTGGATCCGGAAAAACCAACACTGACGAATATTTGGCCACAGATCAAGTTATTCGTAGTAACTCTTCTGTAGCGATTTATTTTGCATATTATACCTCTTTATCTTAGGCAAACCATGTCTTTAATTCAAATATATAGATGGTATAAAAAATATAAAAATGTAAATCCATAATAATTCGCTACTTGGCAGGTGCTAGGAGGGCTTAGAATACGACCGTCAGTGTTACCAATGCTGGGGATTAACCTGACTGATTTTTATTGTCCATGGAAGTAGCACGAGGGCAACAGGATTTATTTTTCTTTTATTTCTTACGGCCAAATGTGCACATGAACATTTAGTACATAAGCACATGACGCTGTACACGCTCACGCCGTACTGTACAGAGATTTTCCTATGCGTTATCTATACTGATTGTTAGAGAGGATGCCTTCGTGTGGTTGCACTCTTATAGCCTAGCGGATCCACTGCCTGGGTATGATATGAACATTTAGTACATAAGCATATGACGCTGTACACGCTCACGCCGTACTGTACAGAGATTTACATACATCTGTTATCTTTATATACAAATTATACACTTGGACTGAGCGCTGGAGAGAGACGCCTTCGTGTGGTGGCACTGATATAGCTAGGTGGATCCACTGCCTGGTTACACAAACGTCCTTCATCTCCCTCCCTATCCACAGAAGGAGGTTAGTGGACTGCAGGGGGTGGGAAACAGGTCTGCAGTCCACCGGGTTCACATTTCGAGCAGCAGGATCGCTTGAACTAGCCTCACTGATTATCAAAGATATTTTTTATGATATTTTTATACAGCTGACTTGTAAATAAACTGTTGCCGCCATGTTTACTTGCTGTTTTCTTTGCTGTATAAGCCTGGGGGGCATTTCATTTATCATTATCATCATTATCATCATCATCATCATCATCCACACCTCCTTTCCCATCCTATTTTATTTCTCTTCTTTCTTATCCCTGTTTTTCACACCAGGACCCCTCCCTCCCTCCTTCTCTCTCTCTCTCTCTCTCTCTCTCTCTCTCTCTCTCTCTCTCTCTCTCTCTCTCTCTCTTGGGTAGTGGAAGGATTAATAAAGGAAAATTCTAACCCCTCCCCCCAGGTCGAAAAGCCTCTCCCAAGCTGACTAAAATCGTCTGGTGGGAGCAAAAGTGGCAGAAAAGCGTCATCTAATTGAAGGCCTTAATCCCTTCAGTTCAGTGACGTACATAATTCGTTCTTGTTATCTCCAGACAATTTCATTCAGCTTATTTATTATTATTTTTATTATTATTATTGTTATTATTATTATTATTATTATTATTATTATCGTTATTATCATTGTTGTTTTTATTATTATTATTATTATTTTATTATTATTATTTAGTAGTAGTAGTACAAGTGGCAGTAGTAATAGTAGTGATAATAGTAGAAGTAGTAGTAGTAGAAGTGGTAGTGGTAGTAGTAATAGTTGTAGTAGTAGTAGTAGTAGTAGCAGCAGTAGTATTTTAATGGACGGGTTAGATCGGATGAGAAGCAATGAATTAAATATGGTATGAGTCAAGACGCTCCAATCGGATGGGATCAACAGTGGTTTACATCTGAGGGGTGGCTGGGGTTTATTGCTCACATAATGCCACTCAGGGGCGAATGAGGCTGCTCTTCCTCATTTTCCTTACCCCTGTGGCCTCACCTTTCTTCATCTCTTATCCCAAAATATCTATCATCTCACATTCCATCACTTCTCTCACCTCTCTTCCCTCACCCCTCGTCTCCTCACCTTCCGTGGAGGGGGAGGGGGTGGAGTGAAGAGTCATAAGGATTAGAGTAATGTGAGATGGAGGAAGGGCAGTGTGATGGCGGAGGACAGGGAGACGTGGAAGCGAGTTGTCTGTGGCCACCCCTTCTGAAAGTAACATCATCATTACCACACCTGGGAACGCGAAGGTGAAATCATACCTTTAACTTCTGACGTTAATTAATGGCACACCTGTGACTATTTGAGGTAATTAGCCTGCATCCCACATAGCTTAGTCAGGAACGATATAAGTTAGACATGCTTCAGAAATTACAGTGAAATAATTGGGAGATGTCCACTCTTTTGTTCTGTTTTAATAGATAGATAGATAGATGGATGAATGGGTGGATGGATGGATAGGCAGACAGTTTAAAAGAGACTTGGATAGATGGATGGATGGATAGATTGATAGAAAGGTAAATAGATGGATAGACAGATATAGAGAGAGAAAACTCTAGTAATCAAGGAATGTAAAATACTAGAATCAATAATTTAATTACTTTAATGCGATTCTGGGGGAGACTATGTTGATGCTAGAAAAAATAATATAAATGACCTAAAAGAGACTATAGGGGTATAATATATATATGTATGATAAATTGCCAAAGGAAAAGTTGCTGCGAAGTATCCTAAGCTGAATAAAATCGTCTGACAGCAGCAAGAATAAGATAAAAATGTTTCCCGGACTGAAGGGTTGAAGTCTCTGTTTTCTCTTATGGCGTCTGGGTGGGTTGCCAGTTAGGCGTTTGGGAGTTTGGCGAAGAGTGACGCGTCTGACAAACCAGCCGCATATTTAATGACGTCACGCACTCAGTGTTGGGCGAGCTGTCGAGGGGGAAGGGTGTCGAAATCTTCTCCGCGGCCATTTTTTTTTAATTTTTTCCCCTTAAAGGTACAAGATACACAGAGAAATATCTTTGTAGATTAATTTTGCTAAGTTTGCTATGCATGTGAGGCAATATAGACCAATTTAAGCCACGAGGAGAGGTATGATGAGGATTTGTTTTGGAGCCGTGCTGCGAAGGAGGGGCAGTTAAGCATCCTCCGCAGGAATGGTGAAGAAGAAAAGAGAGGGAAGCAGAAATGAAGACAGGAGCGAGAGGATGGAGAAGAAATCGCCATCACCACCACTATCCCCACCACCACAAATGGATATAACTTTCTTCAATGCATATACAGTAGATGGGCTTTCTCATAGTGTATGTATTCATGTATTTTCTTTTAACATGTTAATATATTCTCTCTCTCTCTCTCTCTCTCTCTCTCTCTCTCTCTCTCTCTCTCTCTCTCTCTCTCTCTCACACACACACACACACACACACACACACTGTCCCCCTCCCCCTACAGAGTTCAAGAATAGTTTGTTTATACACGGAAGCTTAAAATACTGAACTCTTGGTGCACCACAAAATTATCACGTATATTTCCCTTAAACGTAATTTGATATGTTCAAAGCATTGAATCTTTAGCTTTTTATAACTAAGACTCAGTTATCTTTATTGTTCCTAAGCCCAAATGGTTTTTCCTTTATATAGATAGAAAGACAGATAGATCCGTCTGTCGAGCGAAGTATTTTTAATTCTGTTCTTGCTGTTCCCAGATGATTTCGTTCATAAGATAGACTTTTTGAACGATGGTTGAATACATCTTTCTTTAACCCATTCACTCCAAGATGTTCCCCCTAAAGATAAAACAGCTTGGTGATTAAAGAAAAAACATGGTCATAGTAGAAATGGTTAAATTTTGGAGTTTCCTTTTGGGCTGTAGGGTTAAAAACAAATGACTAATTCCATTATTTTTCTTTCAGGATGTTATTCAAGTCTGCAACGAAGTCGAAGATTACGGAAACCTTTCACTAATTTCTGCCATCTATCCCTGACTTCTGTCCTTCGTGTGTCGCAGCTGTCATTGTCTGCATCGTCTGCTTCAGGCCTTCATCGTCTTCTATAATTTGACAGTAAGTTGTGGGTGCGATGGAGGGGTGTGGGTGTAGGTGCCAAGGAGGGGTGTGGATGTGGGTGTGGGTGTGGGAGTGGTGGGGATGTGAATGTATCGTCATCATCAACATCAATATCAGTCATGTCATCCTTTGCACAGTGAAAGCTTAATCTAAATTTCCTCGCTCAGTTTATCTCGGTTTAGCATATTTGCTGATTTTAAAGTTCCATATTTACCATACTCCCTCCTTGGTCTCCAGTCTCCAAGTTACCATCTTCATGTCACTTTGTTTCAAGCTCTAGGTAAGATGTGGTTCCTCATATATGTACTAATCAATAGCCAGAAGTCTTAATCCCGAAAGGGGTGGCCTCGAACAAAATGCCTCCCAGTCACCCTGTCATGATGATGATGATGATGATGATGATTACTCTTTGCTTGCTTCAGACGGTTTCATGCAGCTTAAGAAAAAAAACACTTGAGACCGAGAAAGACTTAACTGCTTAATGAAGATGTATTTTGGTATTAAGCAGACTCCAGGTGATTTTAAACAGCTCACAGAGACCTTTAACTTAAAAATAGTTAAGTTAGGTATACAGTAGCCTTCATTAACCCCATCACAACCTAATTATAGTTATCTGTAGCAGCAAGAAGGTGAAGAGGTTGAGGCAGAGGTAAATAAAAGAAAGTCTGAATATTAATAATGAGGAAGATGTGTTATATGTGTAGGGTTGTCCATATGTAGTGCGACCCACTTCTTATGCGTTGTGGGATGGGTCAGTGTCACCAGAGTTACCCTATATCATTTTTTTGTTTTTTCATGTTAGTAGGTAGAAGACAGATGGCTACCATGAACCCTGGGAGATACTATCATGAGTGTCACATATGGGAACAACTTGATTTCTAGCCACACAGTCGTCACTTTCAGACAGGGAACATAGTCACACAGTCACTCGCTGAGCTTATGACTAGCCTACAGTCGAAATTCCAAGCTGAGACTCGTACGTTACAAAGATTATTATACATCTCAAATTTCATCTTTCGCAAGTCTCCAGCAACTGTTGGGAAGTAATGGTTGGTTCTGGCACTTGTGGTCCCTAGAAAACATCAGCTGTGCCATGACCAGCCTCAATACAAGATTCATTGAGAAGAAGCATGGCGTCAGTTCCATGTTGTTAGGTCTGCTTTTTATGTTCTTTGATTGCATGGTTGATAAGTACTGTAATGTCATAAGAAAATCAAGATAATATCTTTGTTCCTCACAAAAGCAGATTGAGCCATCCCTGTAGCGTGAGGTTAGAGATTGCTATACAGTAAGACCAGGTTAATATGGACAAATTGGGAAAGGTCAGTTCATATTAATCAATTTTCTGGATAACCCATGTTCCAGAGAAAGGGAAACATCATAGATATGCCTTGTTAATAGACTGAACAGTCTAAAGTACAATACTGTCTATTACATTTTTCCTCTGACCATAGTTTTAATGTGATACAGAATGAGCATGAAAAAAGTTTTTTATTCTCATTAATTTGCAAGACAGAGTGCGGAGAAATGCTTTAAACAACAATTTGGTAGATATGAAAAATCTGAGATTCAGAAAAAGGCCACCCAATCATGTTTTATCTCAGCATTTGTGATGTTTAGGTAACGGCTGATTTTAATATTTTCTTTGTGTCTGTATTGTAGGTTTAATAATGATTAAGACCTTTTATGGCGTTTGTTGTGAATTTTAGGAAATACTTGAGCATATAGAGAAATAAAAATATAGTACTGCAGTTTAGACTGTTCATGGATTTGTTTACCATGCAAGACTCACGTGTGTTTTCGTGACAGTATTTATATACTTCTCCTGATGTGTGAACATTCAATATCAGCTATGTGTATGAATACTAATATTCAAAGTAGTATGCAGTGTTATGTCGCAGGTTTGTGTTTTTTCAAGGGATATTTGTAAGTATAAACGTGGGTGACCCAGACTGCATGCATACTCAAGTAGTCTAAGCTGATCAGTCAGCAATGATTAGCTTGTTATTATAAAGCGAGTTGTCGGATAAAACAAGGCCAGGTTATGGATTTTTATTGTATATGGACCACCCTGTATAGAGGAAGTGTGATGATGATGGGAAAGTGATTCTTTGATGTAGGTGGCAAAGGAGGCTTCAGAGCAACTCTTTGTTAGCTACTTATTTGACATATTACACCCTTACATTCTCTTGTGTTTCCTGTATATTATTTTTATTTCAATATAGTTTCGTGTATAATGTTTTTATTTCAATATAGCTTGCATCAGTAACATTAAAGAGAACATCAAGATGCTGCTGCTGACTATTCATAGTTCCAGACCCATCAACTGCAGACAGATGACAGCCCCTGCAATTCCGTGTCATGCAGTGAACCAGTGTTTCCTTGTGGTAGACAGTGCCTTGGCACAGCAAGGCATGGCAAAGAGTGTGGAGGTTTGGTTCCTAGATAGAGGCTGCTTTTCCATATCTCCACCCAGTTAACAGGGACACCATATTAGGCTCGACATCGACCTCTTATTTGGTTACCACCCATTATTTTAAATGGCGTCCTGAGTTACATGAAACTGTTAGTCTCGTCACTCATTGTAGAGCCACGTGAAGTGTAGAGAACATTGAAAAAAGTGATAGGAAGAAAGGGAGAAACAGAAAGAGTGGAGGGTGCACACACACACACACACACACACACACACACACACACACACACTTACTAGTTATTTCATGTAATTTTTCTCTTTCAGGATGCTGTGGGATATTCAGCTGTGATTTCAGTCATTATTGTGCTGTTGGCTGCGTGTGCCTGCTATCCAGTATTCGGTCAAATGCATCTCATCCTGTGAATACTCATCTCCCCAGTGCAAGTGCAACTAGTAGGTCCACTATTGTCAATTTGTTTTACTCAATGGAACTAGGTCACTCCTATAGCTTCAGTACTATGTTGTGGTTGCATGAAATTTGATGGGCCTCAGGAAGTAGGAATGAGACTCCTTGGGTACCATACTAGTCTAATCACACATCCAGTTTTGGGGAACTAGTCAAGGCACACATCCAGTCAGACTACTATTGTCCATCAATTGAGGTGAAAGGGGTTAAGAATCTTTTACGTTTTGCAGGCTTGCACACATTTATCACAGTAACTCCCAACTGTTGTGGTGTTCTAAGAGGATGGGTAGTTTTGACAGTAGTTGTAAACCCAAGTTCATGGAGTGTTAAGTTAGTAAACTGTAGACTTAAGTAGCCCTCCTTCTGAAGTTCACCATCCCCTTCTTCGGGGATAGGGAAGGAGATAAGTTGAGGCAGTGGAGCTTTGCATCAGTGCTAATACCACTACACAAAAGTGTCCCTCACAGAGTTGATATAGAAGTGATGTAGTGTGAAAAGTATATAGCAAAATAATTACCATATAAGTAATTATGGGTTAGTTTCTCGTATTATTTTTCCCTGGCTCTCTTGACCCTACCTCACCCCATCCTGGGTTGGAAATAGAAGTCTGGGTGATGATGGTGATGATAAGTGTGCCATATGCAAGGGTCACCATACAATTCAACCTAAAAAAAATTGATGTAGGCCTATATGTGACTCCTGGGTCTGGTAATGAGTTTTGCTACTTGGGGGTCACAGTTACCTTGGGAGATGTTGAAGCTGCCTCAGTTGCAAGAGTCAGGAGTGGTTGGAAGAAGTTTAGAAAGATGTTGCTCTGACTGACAAGGAAGAATTTTTAATTTTTTCACTCATGCATTATTATTATTATTTTTATTATTATTTTTGCATTTTTAAAATTATTTGCTTTTTTGTGACCTCAGCTTGTGTGGATGTGAACCCAGTTGACTGCAGGGTGAAGTTCCTCGTCCCCTGCTGTCCATCCTCCTTTTGGGGGATAGGGAGGAAGTTGAGGGATGATTGTATAATAGGCCAGTGAAGCCACATGGCTATATCAGTTGGTTATATCAGTGCCACCACATGAAGGCAAAGCTACAACTCCAGCACTAGTCTTATGTGCTGAAGAAATTAACTAATGATTATATTTGACATCTCCATAGTGAAAGGGTTAACTTATGTTCAAACCAAAGCACTAAAGCATTTCTTTTTTTCAGGGGCCACAATCACCACAGTTACTGCAGTTACCACCACATCACTCCAGCTATGACAGCTATCACATCCAACCCACAGTTAATGCAACCATTCCACAGCTACTACAACCATTCCACAGCTGCCACAGCTATTCCACAGCCACCACCACCACTACCACCTTCATCTTTCTCAGATACTGTATGTGAGTTATGCCTTGTATGGTTTGTCCACCTTAACATGGCAGACATTCACCTACCTGCAATCACTTCCCTATAACTCACTTGCAGAAATAAGAATTAATTAATATCAAGAGCTCCTCATCCCATCCTTGGATGGGGAAAGAAGTCGAGTTGGTGATGGTAATAATGAGGAGGAGGTGGAGGAGATGAGATTTAGCTGTGGTGCTCTATAACTTATGCCTTTGACCCTTTGGCAGATTACTCAGCCATCATGGTATACAAGGCTGCTATGTCATTCAGGTTACCATTGATCTTTCTGAGGTGTTGCCTTTGATAATTATTTCACATACCAGTCAGCTGCCTGCAACAGGATTCATTTTTTGGTAGTATCAGACTGGCAACTTTGTAGCAGCACTGATAACCATTTGTCCAAATAGAATCTTATGTGTTAAATACTTGATAAATTACTAGAAGTTCGTAAGTGCGAGAGCAACTGCCCCTATTCTAGCTAACACCAGATGAATTTATTCAGTTGAGAGTGAGTAATAGGAGTCTTAAGGCATTAAAATGGAGACTCTTACAGAGGGGATTTTTTTCCTCAGTGAGAACTATATTGAGGTTGTGAAAAGAATTTATTGAAAAATCCAAATTAGGCTGCTTCCAGGAACTGGTTTCAAAGTAAGGCTGGGTTAAGTTACATTTGGTTAGGTTAGGTTGCACTTGGGTGGTAAGGTTAGATTAAGTTAGATTTTGTCACACATTAAGCTTGCAGTTATTCCTTACTGTAAAGAAAAAGTTTCCTTAATGTCATCCAGTTTATTATTACCATGTAAGGAGTGTAGGAGCCCAGGGCTAGGTTATCCAATCCAGACATTTAAGGTGAGAGTGCCCAGTTGCTTTCTCATGAATGACGTCAGATGATCAATAAACCCCAACCCCACTTCAGATGGAAACCTTTGAGTCACATTCAGTTGAAGTGGCTTAACCTTTTAGCCTACCAGGGACCCTCACTTACAACAGCTCTTATTAAATCAGTAACTAATCTTCTTACTTTCAAATAATGGTATGCAAATCCTTTCAACATCAACTTCCACACCAGACAGGACAAGTGATAACAGTTGATCACATTTAACCCTTTCCTAAGCTAGGCTACTGTGGCCCAGTACATTTGAAGCACTAATATTGAAGGTGTGAAGATGCCAAAAGTAAGAGCTGGGAAAACTGGGTATGTCTGAACTTTTGTGTGTGTGTGTAATTTTGTTGATAAAGCCTCATTTTCGTTGTGTGAGGTATGGAAATGCATCTCAGGAAGTTCTCCACACTCC
>JAGKTI010013398.1:0-10226 GCA_018397915.1 Birgus latro
ATTTGCATAGTAATAGTTAAAGGTGAGAGTAAATACTCGATACCTCAGAAGCTACGCTTGGGGGCTTAGAGGAAAGGACACAGCAACAGAACCCCAGTAGCTACAATTTTCAAGATAAAGAAAAAAATTTTGCATAAGTTTTCTTAGTCTCAGTTACACTGTAGGCACTACCAGAACTGCACCTGGGGAGTTGGGGAGTTGGCGCCGCCTCATCCTCGACCCCCTAATGTGATATTCATATTTTTTAAAGGATTAAATACGTGCAATGTTTTCCATGGTGTTGAAGTTAGATCAACTGTCCCTAACTTGACAAACCCGAGAAACGCCTGGTACCACTGTCAGAAACAGTACTTCATAATACATCTCAATAGTTTGTTATATTTCATTTGTATATTTTTAGTATATTTAGCCCCTGAAATCCAGTGACGTATGTTGTATATTTTTGTTACCTCCAGACAATTTTATTCAACTTGGGGAAGGCCTCTTGTACTGAGGAGATTAATGAAAACTACATCTAGCTCCTACAATTCCAAAAATCGCTCCTACAATAAAGAATATCATCAGATGGCGGGAAAAATGAAACCCAAAAGACGGCATCGTAGTGAAAGAAGAATGGTGTAATGTGCAAAACAAACCGCCGAGGATGATGTGTTAAGAAAGCCGTTAATCCACCGAGAATACAACGCAGTGATAGTGCTTAAAAGATGTGACGATAAAGGGCAGGAGTAAATATGCATGTTATCTCTCCCTGGCTACTATAACTCACCCTCAGCTGAATAAAATAGTCTGGCATTAGCTGGAAATGGAATACTAGAGTTCTTCCGACCATTAGAGGGTCAATGGTAACAGTATTAATTCTCATACTCCTATGATTCATTCTCAGCTGAATAAAGTGCCTGGTGTTACCTGATATAGAATAAGCGGCTGGAGTTTATCCGACGGTGTAAACATTAACAACACAATATACAGTTATAAAACAAAGGCATAATTATAATAAAAGCGCTGCAGAATATATTTTACCTGTGACGATAAAGAAATAATTACTGAAAATGTATGCTGCTAAATTCATATAAACAGGTAAACTGAAAGAATAATTATGGTAAAACAGAAGACAGTGCTAGAAAGACATGACCTACGAATCAGATTTGAAAAGATATACTAATAAAATGTAGAATAACTGAGCGAAAAGTTATGTTAAAAACAGAGAAAAATAAATAAAGTGAGGAAAGGAAAAACGAAGAGATATGCTAATAAAATAATGTAGAATGATAAGGCACGGAGCACGATAAAAATGAATGGGAATAAATAAAGCGAAGGGACTAAAGAACGAGAAATGATAAGGTATGCTACTAAAATAAGGTAGAATGATAAAGAGAAAGAAAGCGGTAATGTAAGGACAGTTATATGCTGAATGAGAGTGATAAAAGAGGAGTGAAAAATGTTTGCTAATAAGAAAGAATGATAAAGCAGATGGGCATGAGACAATAAAAACAAATAAAATGAAAGTGCTAAAGAACGAGGAATGAAAAGGCGTGCTCCTAAAATAAAGATGGATGATAAAGCGACATGATATGATAAAAATAAAGAGTAATAAAGTCAGGGTGCTAAAGATGGGGGTACTGTAAGGGTTATTTTTACCTTGGTTGGGGCGGCGTCGACTCTCCTGAAGCTTCCTCGTGACTCACACTACGTCATGCAGAAGAGGTGGTGGGGAAGGTGCTTGGGGAGGGAGGGAGGGGGAGAGAGGTGAAGGAATGGGGTGAGGGAGGGAAGGAGGAGGAAAGAGGTGAAGAAAAGGGGAGGGAATGGGGTGAGGGCAGCGAAGGTATATAAGTGGGAGGGAGAGGGAGGAGGAAAGGTGTGTGTGTGTGTGTGTGTGTGTGTGTGTGTGTGTGTGTGTGTGTGAGTGTGTGTGTGTGTGTGTGAGAGAGAGAGAGAGAGAGAGAGAGGAAGGGGAGGGACTGAGATGGAGAAAGAGGAAGGGGAGGGACTGAGATGGAGAAAGAGGAAGGGGGAGGGAGGGAAATGCAGAATACAGAAGGGTATGGAGAAACACAGAGCGAAATGGGAAGGAGATGAGAAGGCAAAATACGTAGTAAGGGGGGAGAAGGAGAAACAGGAAGGAAAAAGACGGAGAAAGAGAGTGGGGGGAGAAAGGAGGATAGAGAGATGAATAGGAAGCAGCGAGAAAATGAGATAAGAAGATGGGGGGGTAGGGGAGAAAGAGAAAGGAGGGAGGGGATTCTAAAGGAGGATGAGATGCGGGAGAGAGAGTGGGAAGGGAAGGATTAAGGTGTGTTAGAAGAAAGGGAAGGCAGAGAAGAGGGAAGGGAGGAGAAAGGAGGATGGATGAGGAAGCGAGGGCTTGGGAGAGACAGAAGGAGGAAGGCAGATAACATTGGGAAGGCAGAGAGGGGAATGATGAGAAAAAAGGGAGAACAGGGGAGAGGAGAGGGAGAGTAGAGGAAAGAAAGGGGGGACAGCAGAAAGGAATGACCAGAAGGGAGAAAGAGAAAAAAGGGAGGGGAGAAATGGACCGAAAGAGGGAAAGGGGAAAAAAGAACCAAAGGAAGCAAAGGGGAGAAAGGTGCCAAAGGAGGAAAAGGCGAGAAAAAGATCGAAGGAGGGAGAAAGAAGAAAGAGAAGAGAAAAGAGAAAGAGGTAAAGTGTGATAGGGAAAAGGGTGAATGAGGATGGGGTGGAAGAGAGAGGGAGAAGAAGGAAGCTTAGAGGAAAGAGAAGAGCAAGAGGAGGATGAGAAAAAGGGGGATGAAAGGAGAGGAAGGTGAAGAAGACGGAAGGAGGAGAGAAAGAGCGGAGGGTGAATGAAACGGACGTGGGAGAGCCTGACATTAAAATTTCTTCAATAGATGCATTTTCTGCCATTACTGGCCTCAAAACTAACAAGGCATATGGTCCTGACGGGGTACCTCCTCTTGTTCTCAAGAACTGTACTTTTGTGCCTGCACCCTGCCTAGGTAAACTCTTTCGTCTTTATCAACTTGTATCTTTCCTTCTTGCTGGAAGTTTGCTCTCATTCAGCCTGTCCCAAAGAAGGGTGACCATTCCAAGCTCTCTAACTACAGCTTTAACATCTTGTATTTCAAAAGTTTTTGTGTCTAGTCTTAACACACACACACACACACACACACACACACAGACACACACACACACACACACACACACACACAAAAGTTTAAAGCATCTTTCCTATCACAACCTTCTTTCTGATCGTCAGTATGGGTTCCGCCAGGGACGCTCCACTGGTGATCGTCTCAACTACCTTTCAGACTCCTGGTCATCCTCCTTTCTGGACTTTGGAGAAAGCTTTGCCATTGCATCTGACATCTCAAAGGCTTTCGATAGAGTCTGGCATAAATCTTTAATTTCCAAACTACCCTCGCACTGTTTCTATCCTTCTATCTGTACCTTCATCTGGCCGTTCTATAGGTGCTATTGTGGACGGCCACTGTTCTTCTAAATCTATCAATAGTGGCGTTCCTCAGGGCTCGGTCCTATCACCAACTCTCTTCCTTTTATTCATCAGTGGCTTTCTAAGCTGTACATCTAACCCTTTCCACTCACACGTTAATGACGACACCCTTCACCTTTTCATTCGCTTCCCGCGGCGTCCATCTCAGCAGTTGCTTCAACAAACTAGGGATGAGGCTATGGCACACCTAATGTCTGACTTAGCTCATATCTCAGATTGGGGTAAAAATAATCTTGTTATTTTTAATGCATCAAAAACTCAGTTCTTTCATCAGTCGACCTGACAAAATCTTCCACAGAAGTACCCTCTGACTTTTTACAATATCCTGCTCAATCCTGCATCATCCTTAAACATACTGTACTTGGGGTTTCATTCTCTCGGGATTTATCTTGGAAAGAGCATAATATTACCTCTCTCGGAAAATCTGCTTCCATGAAACTGAGTGTGCTAAGCCGACTCCGTACCTTCTTTACCCCTGCACAGTTGTTGACTTTATACACGGGTTTTATTCGCCTCTATGTTGAGTACAACACTCATGCGTGGGGAGGCTCCCCACACACAGCTCTTCTCAACAGGGTGAAGACAAAGGCTTATCATCTCATTAACTCTCCTCCTCTTACTGGCTCCCTTCAACCTCTGTTTCTTTGCCGCACTGTTGCATCTGTATCTCTTTTCTATCGCTACTTCAACGGTCACTGCTCCTATGAACTATCTGCTTGCATCCCTCCACCAATACGGTCGGCACGTAACACCCGTCTAGCAACAAACTCTTATCCCTTTTCTGTTCAACTCTCTAATGTAAGAGTTAACCGCTACTCCCAGTCCTTCATGTATGCAACAGGTCAACTCTAGAACTCTCTCCCTCTGTCTATTTTTCCTACTGCATACGATATCCAGTCTATCAAACGCTGTGTGTTCAGGCATCTCAAAATTAATAGATCTTGAATTTGGCTCTGTATTATTAACTCCCGCCTTTAGACAGCGGAGTGATAATGTTTCTGCCTGCCTCTGTGTTTCTGTCAGTGTGTGTGTGTGTGTGTGTGTGTGTGTGTGTGTTCCCATTATATCTCATGAACGACTTGAGCTATCAGCATGAAACCTTCAGGGTAGCAAGATATAGCCAAAATCTTGGCCGAGTTAGAAAATGGGCATTCGAGGTCAAGGTCATGGTCACCAAAACGGCTGCCAAAGCTCAACTAGTTTTTACTGCCGGCTTTTATCATCATTATATCTCATGAACGGCTTGAACAATCAACATGAAACCTTCAGGGTATCAAGATATGGCCGAAATCTTGGACGAGTTCGAAAATGGACACTCGGGGTCAAAGTCACCAAAATGGCTGCCAAAGGTCAACTAATTTTTATCGCCCGCCTTTAGCACCATTATATCTCAGGAACGGCTTGAGCTATCAACATGAAACCTTCAAAAGATATCAAGATATGGCCCAAATCTTGGACTTGGCCAATAGCATATTCTGGCAGGCGATTAGCATTCGGCTCCCGAATGCTTTTCTTCCATTTTGTTTTTGTTTTTTCTTGGAGGGAGCATTTTGCAGGCCCCTGACCTTTGGTTCCCTCTTCTTTGCATTAAAAAAAAATGTGAGGGAAAGAACAAGACGCATGCAAGAATAGGAGAAAAAAAAAGCGATCGCTATTGTACCATCACACACCAACACATTCCCCATTTAGGAGACTTATCCTTGGCACCATCTCACACACACACACACACAAACACACACACACACACACACACACACACACACACACACACACACACACACTTTCCCCATCTTGACCACCTATCTGGACCTCATCCTTGTCATCATTCTCATCATCGCATTCGTCCACGTCATCTCCCGAGACAGACCCAAGATGCCACCAGGGCACCACAATACTGTACGATGTTATGGGTCGTATTTTCGAACGTATTTACCATCAATTTCCTCCTCATAACTTAAATTTGCTTTTCAAGCAAGAATTAGAGACACGGGAAAATTCTGCAGTCCCGTTTCCTTGTTTTTCCTCCGGATAAAAGATAATCCTACGATCATTTTCCTCTCGTAAATAAGTATTGTTTTTTGCAGGAGCAATTAGAGACATAGGAAAATTCTCCTTACTCCTTTAATTCCTCGTCCATCCTGAGGAAACAAATTACAGTTACGACTGAGAATTAATCGTGATTTTGCTTCAAGTCAAGTACAGGAAATCCTCAAAACAGACAATTTTTTACGTTCTGACGCTCTCTCTCTCTCTCTCTCTCTCTCTCTCTCTCTCTCTCTCTCTCTCATCAACCCCTCCAGTCCAGGTGTAAGTCTGTTATAATTTATTCTTGAAGCTACCTGACGCATTTATTTACCTTAGGAGGGCATCCTAATAGAGAAAGGGTTCATCCAATCCTTCAAGTTCAATAAATGCCGCCCTAACTAATTAATTAACTAAATAATAAGTTAGTAAATAACTGATTGAAGGAAGCGAGAATAAAACCTCCTAGTGACATAATCAGAAACATGGTGTCAGACTAAACGAGAGCAAGGTGTCCCTATCTCTTCCACGTGACGCAATCAGAAGCATCATGGAAGACTGTATAAATTGAAGCTGGCAACTCACTTCTCGTCTCAGCTGTATTATCGGGATCATCGTTGAAGATTGTGTCTGACAGAGATGCTTAACTCTTCATTATGAGAGATCCCTTTTGAGATAAAATGCAATCGCCTGGTCAGAGAGTATTAAAAAATATATATATTGCACTGAAAGCGTTGGCAGAAAGTGCTTCCGACACATCTGTTGTACTATGAGAGGACTGGCCTACGCTGAATGAATAATAATAATAATAATAATAATAATAATAATAATAATAATAATAATGAAGTTGATGATGATTACTACTACTACTACTGTTACTAATAATAATGATAATAATAATAATAATAATAATAATACAGTAGCAACAGCAACAGGAACAACAAAAATACATGGTGGTGGTGAAAGGGGTTGGTTAGATTATGTACCGGTAGTGGGTTGGAGAAGTAAGCATTGGGCGTTGTTGCTGCTGACACTCTACTTGGCTCAGCTAAGCCAAAACAAACACCGCCTCCTACCACCACTACTGTTACCACCACTATTAATATGACCCTCGCTAGGCTTACTAACACCACACAGTTATTATCACCATCGTCACTATCACCACGACCACCACCATCACCACAACCACAGCTACTACTACTACCACTACCGACCGTACACACAGCACTAAAATCACTCATATACAACATAACACCATACCATGCCATCATCTCTGGAACACAGAATCCGCAATTCCCTTATAACGGATATAAACATGAAGGTGATATGGTAAGGCTGGGGTTTTCTACTAACCCTCAACACAACCCAGCACTAACATCCAACATACACTACATACCGGTACTACACTCTTTTTACCTTAACTTGGCCCAGATATTTTTCCCTTTGGCAGCGTATTTTGCTTACTCGTAGCTCAGTGGTAGAATAAGACAATACTACGTCTTTAAATACATTTCATAACTGTATTTCAGTATTCAAGATGGAGAGATTTTTTTTTTTTTTATTTACTCAAGATTTTGTTTACGATACTAGCCTAGGTCTTGAGTGTGGGCAATTGCCAAGGGATGCATCGAGTAGGGTTAAGGTGTGATGTTTTGTTTTTAACGTTTAATATATTCAGTAGTTAGTTTTTGAGGCTGTAGTTTAGGTGACATGGGAAGCTTCTTCCTTAGCGATTTAGTTTGCTTATTGTTCCTTTAAAATTATATTGTACCTTATCTATATTGACCTAGTTTGCATCATCATCATACAAGAAGATATTGAGGTGTTATCTTCAAAATAAATCGCTAAGGAAGAGGTGTTGCGTAATTTCCAAAGCTTCTTGCAATACGACCTATGGACCCATTGATGAGTACGGCAGACACCCAACCCTCCAAGGTGAACCTTGTGAAATTGCCACCTGTCTCCAGATACCAGACTTTTCGCTTCCCAGACCTATCACACAACAGACCTTTACCCATCACACCACATCATTATCCACAGTAACAATGATGTATCCCTTTTTACTCTAACCTGACCTAAACTTGACATCTCTTCATCTACAACGCTAAGTTGTAGCAATAAATATACACTAGAATATAATGCTCATCACGATGATCTCTCATGGAAAAGATGCAGAGTCGTAGTACCATCTGTCTCTGCCACTGAGCTATGTGAAGTACTCGTAAGCTGCAATAGGACGAACATCTGGGCCAAGTCAAGATGAAAGAACTATAGTAATGAACACAATTTCAGTGTTTCAGTATATTCCATGCACATGAATAATCCGTGACATCCTGAAACAGTATCGGCAATTCATTTCAACGCAGGGACCTATAACTGTCCTGTTTTACTACACCATTTCATAGTTATCTAACACACACACACACCACTAAGAAGAGTTATTACACCACTGTGCTCATTTCACGTTAACCCGACTCAGATTTTCTTTCCTTTGCAGCTTGTTTCACGTAGCTTGATGGTAAATAAATAAATAAATAAATAAATAAACACTACTACTATACCTCCTTTCCATAGCACTTCTTTGTGACTAGCATCATGTTGTAATATCAATCTATAGTTAAAACTCATCATTCAAGATGGAAAGGTGGCAATTTTAGGCCAAGTTAGAGTAAAAAAGGTACAGTATTTATTTTGTAAGCTTCGAAATATGACTAGCCCACTCCCATTAACAAGGTTATTTAGCCACTAACACATAGATTTCGATTTGTTTGATCGTTCTTCACCCTTATACTACCAAAGCACCATTTTACCACTAGCATTATTAATCTACTTATACCATTTACCACCAAAAATGGTCACTCGGCATTATTACATAGTAGTTCTTCTAGCCAGTGCAATCTAATATCAACAATACTGCCTAGCCCATATAAAGCCAAAGGTTCACTCGGCACTGAAACACGAAACAATCTCTTTAGCCTGATGTCAAACTCTAATCCTTTTTACCTAGTCTAGCAACATACATAAAAAAAAAAAAAAAAACAGTCAGCCATAACCTACGTAAACTTAAATCCGTAATCCTTTCTACCTGATCTGGCAACATATAGAAAACAAACCTTCATAATACAAAGTTAAAACAGGAATATTATGGTGCACTGTCATCACTCCCGAAACTTCCCTCCCCAGCTTCACTACGAAGAACGTATTCTAAGTGGCACAGGAGACGTAACTCTTATTTCATGGCGATTCATTATTCATATTACATCATGATATTATGTTTTATGTTACTTATAATTCTAGTATCGCTATAAGCTGCCTCGATAATGCACGGTAGGATTAAAAGGTGCAATATACAAAATAAATCGCAGAGGAAGAGTTGCTATGGTCTCCTGTGCCAGTATGACCCTGAGAGTTGTTGCTGTTGTGCTATCCCAGTCTGATCGATCCAGCAGACCCATCAACCGCAGGGAAGCAACCGCCCCTGCAGGGCCGTCCCGTGCAGTGAGCCAATGCTTCCAAGCGGCTGACAGCACCTCGCCACAGCGAGGCTTGGGGAACAATATGGAGGCTTGGTTCCTGGGTAGGGGCCACATTTGCGTCTCTCCACCCAGTTACCAGGGGCACCATAACAAGCTTCACGTCACCCCATTATCTAGCTGTATAATTACCACCCGGGATTGTAAATGGTTTCCTGAGGTGCAGACCATTTGGCTTGTCACTCAGTGTAGAACCACATGAAGTGGAAGGAAGAGAAATAAATAGTGACAGGAAGGCTGGGAGAAATATGAAGAGGAGAACAGACACAAAAAAAAGAATGGTAAACATGAAGGAACAAGGCAGCACTACATCAAGTGAACGAGTGATAGGTGTCTCCACCTGCCACCACGACCTTGAGAGCAACATTAGATAAAACCAGCGGCAGCCCATTTAGTGAGTCAGTAAATGTTCTGCCATCAGTAAAGCCTACACACTGCTCCATCTCAAACCAAGAACCGCGTCAGACCTAAGGTGCGCTAGATGACCTACGATAATTTTTTCCCTTTCGTACATAACTTACGATAAGATTCCTCTCGTCTCCAATAACTTTAACTTATATCCCTTAGGTAAACTTTGATTTGATGTGCAGACAAGGGATTAATGGGTGCCCAGATAAGATAGACTCACAGATACACTGATACCCGTTTATAGATGGACAGAGAGGAAGACAGATAGATGTGCATAGACAGACACACAAACAGATAAATAGATATTACTGGGAGAAACAAACAATGAAATGAAGGGTAACTTATCTAATATTCTAATATTTACTGAATAATTTTCAGAATGAAAAGGTGGTGGCTTCTTCTAACTGTGGTAAGTATTCTAGCAGTTTCGTTGTTGTTGTTGTTGCTGGGTTGCCCACGGTGTCACTGAGGCGGGACATCGGAGCAACAGGGGAAACCAATCGCCTCATCGAATCTCCGGTGAGTAGGTCGGAGGAGTTTGGTTCCCTGGCCGCTGCACTCTCGATTGCTGAGGTGCTCTGCAACAGCAACAGGGCTTGAGCACCACCACTCAGTGCACACACCACGCTCCACAGGGACGGGATAATTGGAACGGTCTGGCTCCCACGAGATTCCCTGGGATGTGGTGTACCGCGAAGAGACGTACCATCGGCACCATTCTATCAGTGTGCTGTACACAACTGAGATAGATAGAGAGAGAGAGAGAGAGA
>JAGKTI010013398.1:10646-23101 GCA_018397915.1 Birgus latro
GTGTGTGTACTAAAACAAAATGTCTTTGAGGTAGTTCAGTGCATTTACTTCACGGCGCTGGGGAGGGGGGGAAAAATACTTCCCCAGCATTCCTACTTGTCGTAAGAAGCGACTAGAAGGGGTCTTTTTGTCTTCTAGCTTTCTCTTCTTACTGTCCTCTTCTTCCCTTCTGTCCTACCCCTTTTCTTGATATTACTGTGTTTCTTCCAGGCTTTATTTTTCCTCTACTCCTATCAGGTTAGACATTTTATTTCATGATGTGAATTGTTTAAGGACTTCACATTGTCATTGACCTTTTCTCCCTTACACCACTTTCACGCCAAGACCACCTCAAAGCCAGCTTTGGTGCCATATACCCAGATTATGGCTTGGTGCTAGTTGTTCTTTATTCCTGCCTTCTTTCACGACGCTGACGAGGAGCCAACCTGTGGTGGAGCTGTGCACCCTGAGCGGAGCAGCTCCAGCGTCCACCCGGGAGCCAAACCTTCAATTTCCCTGCACTTCGCCGTGGGAAGGACTCTGGTCCGATCCTGGTCGGATCCTTGACGGTGAATATAATGCACTGTATCTGTAGGACAGCCCCACAGAAGCAGCAGTTGTTTACCTGTAGTCGACAGGTATGGTCGACCATATAGACCTGGGTTAACACCAACAACAACAACAACTTCCTGAAAACAACAGTGCTACAGCATCGTATAACACACATCACCATAAACCAAACAACTTTACCAGATACCATACAGTATTACCACATGCCATACAATGTTATCATACATAACAGCATTTCCATATACCGCACAGTGTTTCCATAGAATATAGTAGTACAACATACTACCCAACGTTACAACATACCACACAGCGTTACCAAATACCATATACCACATAATTTAACCGTTTATTACGCAGTGTTACCGAATACTACATAGCGTTACCGTACAGGAAACAGCGTTACCTTATTATTATTATTATTATTATCATTATTATTCATAAAACACAGTATGGATCACACTGAAGAGCTATATGCAGATTACATATCCCAAAGTGTCCCAGTGGGGAGCACAAATAGCCAAGAAGTTATTATTAACTAGGCGTTCCGAACGCCTAAGAGTATTCAAGAGTTTCATGAGTGGCGGAGTAAAACACTTCGAGTACTGTGATGTATAGCATAAAACACGAGAAACCACCTTTCTTTGCTCATAAAGAATATATGATCAAGCAAATTGGCCGAAAAGGCAGTGGAAGTTTGGTAAGCAAAGTACAGTAGAGTCAGCATAAGAAACAGCTTACCACGAAGCATTACTTAATTATACACAGTTACTATGTATCACTGTTTTACGTTGTCACAAAACGTTATCTTATCAAAGACATCACTCTAGTTTCTTTCACCTTAATTTCTGCCGGATTTTCGTCCTGTTGCAGCTTATTCTAGTGGTTCAGAGAGAGAGAGAGAGAGAGAGAGAGAGAGAGAGAGAGAGAGAGAGAGATCACACAGAGTTACCTTCCATCACACATGTAGGCGCTGGCGGTGACGAGAGGAGCCAGAGCAGACTGCCCGCCCTCGTACGACTCTCACCCTACGATTTTGGTTTCTATGGACGGGTTTCGAGCCGACTACGTGGACAGAGGCTTGACACCAACCCTGGAGGCGCTTGCGGACCGCGGTGTACACGCCCCCTTCATCATCCCCTCCTACCCGAGTGTCACCTTCCCCAACCACTACACCATCGTTACGGTAACTACTTTGTCGTAAAATGTCGTTGATATTGTATGTTATTGTTTTTATCGGAAAGAGTTGTTATCGTAAGGTGCTGTGGCGCCATAAGCGGCTGTTTTCATAGGGTTACTGTTATCGTAATTAGCATTATAAGCAGCTACTGATTTCGTAAACATTTATTGGTATCGTAAGCAGTTATTGTAGTCGTAAGTGGCTATTGTTACTGTCAGCGGTGTCTGGTATGGTAAGCAAGTACTGGCAGGGAGACATACCATGGTTACTGAAACAAGCCAGTATTTTTGTAACTATATTATTGTTACATAACATCGTAACTCTCCTACAGTATCGTCGCATATCATAGTAATCTTCCTACCTACCTACCTATTGCTAGACGCCATAATCTCGTAAGGGGTGGCCATTTGACTTTGAGTTATTTATTTTACGGGGAGGGGCACTAACCCTCCACCAACCCACTTGTTGACACTTAGGGAGCACGTATGGTTTGGTTATATGGTTACCACCCAGCGTTATAAATGGTTTCTTGGCTTACAGGAAACCAATTGGCTTGTCACTCAATGTAAAGCCACCTGTAAAGGAAAGAAAAGCAATAAGAAGTGACATAAAAGATGGGAAAAATAGGAAGAGAGGAGGGCAGGCACAGAAAAAGAATGATAAAGGCTAAGGAAGAAGTAGGCAGCTCTACATCAAGTGAGTGGATGATGGTCGCCACCACCTAGTAATCTTCCAACAGTATCTTATATCGTAGAATTAGCCATAACATACAAGAAAAAGCAAGGTTCAGGATGGAAAATAATTCGCTAAGGAACAGGTACAACGAGATGTCCCGTGTCAACCATCATAAGGCCGATTGTCTAGCATCCTGGCTTGCTTTTTGCAGGAGAGAGAGAGAGAGAGAGAGAGAGAGAGAGATTTTTTTATGCAAAAAAAAAAAAAGCAAGAGGAAACTCATTATTTTTTTTTTCCAGGGAGGACTAGGAAAAAAATGCGGAAACTTTTCACACCTCTTGTTATTCCTACATATCAAAAAACTGAATTACAAGAGACGACTGTAAGTGAATCCGGAGCCTGTGGTATATGCTAGAGTACTTAACTTTGAGGGTGAACATCTGAGGAGCAATAGGGCTGAAGTGACACTATACAGTTCGGCGTATAAATCATGCTGGCACCACATAAATTACTGACAACTTCAAATATATTACAACTGTGATGAAGTATGGCCGCCTGATACGGCTTAGTCCGGAACCAGTCGCTCCGAGAACGTTTGCTTACCACTGGCTTATTTGACCTTTCTTAGCTCTGGATCAAATAGACAAGCATGAATTGCCTAGTCAGTGGCATCACGGTTGTAGTACTGACAGTGACAAAATTTTTAATAATATAAGATGACTAATGTTACATAAACTCAATCTTCCTTCGATAAATTGATATTCGCCCAAATGCACCGTGTACAGTTCACATTAACATATTTAAGATCACATGGTTCATACACGATCTGTCTTTGTGGGTAACAATTTTCATATCCATTTTCGTCTAATTAGTGCAATTCTCTCCATTAATGTCTCAGCATATACAGTTATGCAAATTCAGGACAACTATTACCATTCAGATATTTAACGTCCTTTTAGGCTGTTCAAGGTCAGTAGGCCCTTCACATTAAATGGGGTCGAGTAGATAATTTCAAGTCGTATTATCCATTCAGGTCAGCTTAGATCCTTTCTAGTTCATTTCAGCCATATTTTGACCCAAGTAAATTTGGTCAGCATTATTTCATGCGATTTTGGTCCTTTCCAAATCACTTCAGGTCAGTTAGGCCGATCTGGGTCAATATAGATGGTTTCATATTACGTATATGAAGACATGCGCCCCAGAACTAGCTCCAACGGATTTTTTTTTTTTTACACCAGTGCAGGTCCTTAAGGTTCTCTCTGACTGCCTTAGGTCTGTTAGATCCATTCAGGTCAATGCACTTCATGTCAGGTCATACTTATACAGTTGTGGGGAAGAAAATCAATCTTATCGGTGAAATAGTTAAAATATGCTGTGACAGGTTTTCCAGTGCCATGTGAGGTGATTCTAGACAAGTGAGTGGAATGGTCTGGGATGGTGTTTATAATATTCACCATATCAGTGCAGAATGAGTGGGATGGGTGGAAACGTGGCAAGGATGGGCTGGGATGTTGGTGAGTAGTGGGGCATGTCAACGGATGTATTGGTACACGTAGTGAAGATGGATGTTGTAGGTAGGCTATGTCGGTAAGATTCAGGTCAAAAGCGGGAAAGAAAAAAGTATGTAGGGTGGGTGGAAAGGAGTTGGCAAGATGGGGTGGGATGGTCGGGGATGGAGGCAGGGCAGTGTAATACATCCTGGGAAGATGGACAATGTAAGTGGGCCAGCATAGGCGTGTCAATGATTTACTTCAAAGTTTTATCCAAAGAAGAATGAGAAAGTACATGCTTTTCACGACGCAGGTAAAAGGATGCTATCGTTCTGAAGGGGTGAGGAGTTCATTACATTTGGCAAAGAGTGAGCTCTATCGAACTCCCCGCCGAAGTGAAGATCATAATTTACCGTGACGTTTGAAAATATAACACGCCAGAGGTTATCGCGCCACGTTACAGAATATAGCCACTTCCCCAGCAAGCAGCAGGAGGAGTCACATATGATGACATTACGGAGCGGCGGGTGGCAAAGAGCCAGGTTGGTGGCGGGGAAGTATTTTAGGAAGCAGTTGTAAACGGGTACAAAGTTCTCACTCTTACTTTTACGCAGAGCACGACTTTGCTTTCATTGCGGCGAATATCATAGTCTCTCAGTAACACTATAAAGCATACGAAGTTATGCATAGTATTATCTATTCCACCCGAAAAATAAATCTCATATTTCCCTGCACTGCCATGGGAAAACTCCGGTCAGGTACTACTGAGGCTCGTCTACCAAAAGGGGGCGCTGGATCCTTGCACGGTGTATGTACTGTGCTGTACTTGAAGGACGGCCCCCAGAGAAGCAGTTGCTTACTTCTGCTCAACGAGTCTGCTCAGTCATGCAGACCAGGGATGTGCAACAACACCATAATAGCAACTGTGACTGCTAGGCGTGACAGTACTGTGTTCTGAGTTCTACAAGTTTAAAAAATATGATTGGTTTATGGCAATGTCAGTGTTTGTTTACAACTGTGGTGATGTTTTGGTCCTTTGAGGTCATTTTCAAAGTAAAAATGTTTCGCCGCTCTCAGTCATTCTGGTAGTCTAGCAACCATAGACACCCAAACGCGGACCATGGAGGATCTGGACCTATCAACCATCCCCGTGGCTTCATGTGAATTACATGTCACTTTTATGCAGACAAGAAAGAAATACGGTTGAGAGCTTGCAGTACTTATTGTTTTAAAAATGAATCACTAGAAAACAATAATCAAGATACATTCATTTCGAGATTCCCGGACGCAATGCACTTTAAGCACATCACAGATAGTGAGGCTGAGGAACAGTTTCGTAGTTCCCAGTTAAGTATATAATAAACTAAGAGTATTTGTTAACTCTTGTCTTAGAGAGCTATACAGAGATAGGGTAAGACTGTGCAACTAGACAGGTGCTGCATGCTCGCCGTAATGAGGATGGAATGCTAGCAAAATTAGGAGAAGAGATCCGAATAACAACAAAAGAAGAGAAAGATGAAAACTTGCAGCGAACAGAAAGGGAGGCTGAAGCCTGTGTTCGGCCCTGATGGGGTGCTTCATGTTGGCCTCAAAAACTGTGATTTTCTGCTGACACCCTGCCTTTGCCTGTCAACTTGTACCTTTCCTTCTTGTTGGAAGTTTGTTCTCATTCAATGTCCCGAAAAAAAGAAAAAAAAGTGACCGTTTCCAACTCTCTGTCTTAAGTCTCTGAATCTATCATTAACAGGACGGTTCTGAAGCGTCTCTCTTCTCATAACATTTCTTTCCACCAGAATGGGTTCCCAGGGACGCTCCATGAGCGATCTTCTCCCATTCCTCTCTGATTCTTGGTCATCCCCCCTTTTCGAAACATTGGTGAAACCTTTGCCATCGCACTTAAGATCTATAAAACTTTCGTCCGAGTCTGGCACAAAACTTCAGTTTCCACATTGTCCTCTTACGGTTTCAAGCTTCCTTTCTGTCGTTGTGGAACTGCTGTTGTAAATGACCACTATTTCTCATCTACAGCTGTCAACAGCTGTGTTGCTCAGGGTTCTGTCCTGTCACTAACTCCTTCCTTCTTTTAATCAATGATCTAATTTGCACATCAAGCCTATCCAGTCATACGCTACCTACTTCACCCATCACATTTCCATCTACTTTTCCCAATGCCCATCACAGAAGTTGTTTCAGCATTCGGAGGATGAGGTAATTGTAATGGGGTGTATAAAAGCCCGCGTTGCCCATAGACAAAGTGGAGAACCTCTCTTTGGCTCAGTGGTAACGTGCGCGCGATTCAAGGGCGATGGCCTGAGTTCGAATCTCGGCCAGAACAATGATTAATTTATTCAGTTTCATTTCAGTTATTACATAGTGACACACTAATTTTCTAACCTGGTCATCCTTTCTGACTGGAAAAAAAAATGTTTTTAGTGCATCAAACTCATGCCCTACATTTCTTTTGACCCGCCAAAATCTCCAACAAGAATATCCCTCGGTATTTAATAATATATAGAGCAGTCCTCCATCATATCTTAATATCCTCAGGGTTCCTTTCTCTCTGTATCTATCATGGAAAGATTATATTACACCCACTGCAATATCTGCTTACAAAGAATTCGGTGTGCTAAGAGGACATTGCGCTTTCTTTACCCCTGCACAGCTGTTGATTTTGTACAGGGGTCTTATCCGCCTCTGTGTAGAGTACAACTCGCATATTGAGGGGGGGGGGGGAGGAACTTTCCACATACAGCTCTTCTGAGCAGGGTGTGGTTAAAGGGTTTTCGTCTTATCAACCTGCCGCTTCTTACTGACTCTTGTCAACCTTTCTCTCTCTCTGCATTTCCACCAGTCTTTTAAAAACAATGTGTCCGGACATCTCGAAAAGAATGGATTTTAAGTTTGGCCTTTCTTTCTTTATTTTTATTATTATTATTATTTCTTTTTTTGTTCCGCTCTTCTAGGAAAGAACAACTCTGCGGGTTCTCAGCCTTTTATTCTTTTGACAAAGCAGGAGGGCAAAGAATATCTTCATGATTATGAGATGCGGATGATCGTAAATCTGTTGGTAGTACCGGGACCGGAATCTCATTACTCTTTCTCTCTCTCTCTTACTCTCTCCCCTAGGGCCTGTATCCAGAATCCCACGGGATAATCGCCAACAAATTCCACGACCCCGAATTCCACGCCATCTTCGATGTTGGCGAGCCGGAAGCTAATGAAGGACGCTGGTGGGGAGGCGAGCCCATCTGGAACACAATCACTCGGCAGGTCAGCAATCAAGCACCATACGCCCATTTCCTTGCTCTGCATATGTTTCTGGATGTATTTTTCAAGTTTCAGTTGTGTGTGTGTGTGTGTGTGTGTGTGTGTGTTTGTGTGTGTGTGTGTATCGTTCGTCCACCTATTTATTCACATGTTTATGCTACGTATGCCAAGGAAAGTTAAATCAGGTGATACGAACCCGTCTAAAACAAACTCGCCAAGTCAGCAATTATGCATTACTCTCTATAATTTTTATATTTGCTTATCATTAACTCATTAATTTATTCATCTCCCGATAGAAGGAATGCGAAGGAAAGTTAGATTAGGTTATTCAGGCTTGCGAACCCATCTTCAGCACACTCACACTCTACACACATTTCCGGATTTATTTTCATGTTGTCTATCTTTTATTCTTCTGTTTGTTCACCTGACAAACACCACGCACATATCCTACACATGTTTAGGTCTCTACTTTTGTCTGTCTGTTGTTTTATATATTGCCTATGTACAGTACCAGTGTTAAGTATGCGATATAAATAGATTAGGTTACATGTCAAGACTGTGTTCCAAATTCTTTACATGTTTCTGTTTGTATTTTTTGCCTGTCTATCAATCTATCGTTTATCCTCCTCCTTAGTCATCTATCCATGGTAGATATGAGAGGTACAGCTACAGTAGGGTCAAGGATGTGTTCCACAATAATAAAAAAAACTATTATATTTTTCTAAAATGTAAATTGGTAAAACTGACAATTCAGTTTTTTAAGTTGCTGATGGAACTTGGATGGGTATTTTTTGAAGATGTGATTATTTGCAAAAATGGTCAGCAGAGTTAGGAAACGTACAACAATGATTTTCTGCATTAGGATACATGGTTAGATTTATTAGATGAGCTGAACTCTATGACTGCTAATAATCTCTAAGTTGGATGACACTGTCTACCGTCTGGCAGAATGAAAGATCTAAGCGTTCTTGAAGGAATAAAAAAATTAAGCCAGGCTAGTTTAGGAAAGTTTCTCAATAGTCCTTCAACCTGGGAAAATAATTTGTCAGAAGCTAGACTAAAATAGACAATCGTTGGTGACGGAGTTGATAAAGATTGTTTACAAGCTTCTCAGTACAGGATGAGGAGCAGAGGGAGGAGGAGGAGGAGGAGGCAGTTTACGTTATCTACTCCCTCCTCTGAAAGGCTATGGCGTTGCCTCGATGTGCAAGAATTATGCTGAGGCGTGTAGCACTAGGGTTCTTTCTTAATTCTGATTAAATAATCTGTCAGCAACTAGAACAGGGCAGATATATCCGCACCGTTGTGTAATGTGATCTGTCCCATCCCGTTTTCTCGTCTCACCGCTGGCAGGGCAAACTCAGTGCAACTTTCTTCTGGCCCGGTTCGGACGCGCCCATAGGAGGCTCACACCCTACCTATTGGGAGCCCTACAACACGACCATACGCTATGAGGACAGAGTGGACCAAGTAGGTGGAAAGGCAGGTGTTTGATGTGTATGAGGTTGGTGTATGGAAGTGTGGTGTGTACAGATATAGTTTGTGGAGGTGTGATGTGTGAAAATGTGGTATGAACCTGGTGTGTGAAGATGTGGTATGAAGCTGGTGTGTGGAGGTGTGGTATGAAGTTGGTGTGTGGAGTTGTGGTATCAAGTTGGTGTGTGGAAGTGTGGTATCAAGTTGGTGTGTGGAAGTGTGGTGTGTGGAGGTGCAGCTTAAGGTGTAAGGTGTGGTGTGTGGAGATGTACTATAAGACGTAAGGTGTGGTGTGTGGAGGTGAGGTATGAGGTGTGGTGGTGTGGTGTTTGCTTTGGTGTGTAGAGATGTGGTGTTTGGAAGAAGTGTGGCTGTGGAGGTGTGGTGTATGGAATTTGGTGTTTGTGGAGATGTGGTATGTAGAAGTGTGGTGTGCGGAGTTTCGGTGTGTGATGGAGGTATAGTTTGTAGAGGAGTGGTGTGTGTTATGGTGTGGTGTGTGGTGTGGTATGGTATGTTTTTTTTTTATGTGTTCGACTCTGGGCATAGGCTTTACAGCCTGCACTCTGCAGTCCTCCTACATACCATACTGTGGTGTATGTGGTGAAAGTGTGATGTGTGTGATGGTGTGGTGTGGTGGAGGTGTGGTGTGGTGTGTGGTGTGGTGTGTGTGGTGGTGTGTGTGTGTGTGTGTGTGTGTGTGTGTGTGTGTGTGTGTGTGTGTGTGTGTGTGTGTGTGTGTGTGTGTGTGTGTGAAGGTGTAGCATGGTGTGTATGGTGGAGGTGTGGTGTGCGGAGGTGTGGTGTGAAGGTTGTGGTAAAGATTGATCAGGTAGACATGTGGAACCCAACGTTTTCTCTTCTGTGGCTCCCGGGACAAAATATGGTAAACTACCCCCCCCCCCCTCTACCCTTTTATTTTTATCATTATGGAAGTAAGTAGCGGATCGTCGTTCGACAGAGCATTTGGAAATAGAGAATTTGGTTATGAGATTTTAACAACCCGCAGTGTGTCCAGGCATCTCGAGATGAACGGATCTTGAATTTGACTCTGTTATTTTTTTTTTCTTGGAAGGAACGATCCTGCGGGCTTCTAGTCTTTGGTTCCTTCTTCCTTGCATCAAAAAACCATAAATGAACATTCAACAGACTTTAGTTTATGTAGAAAGATCAAATTATAATTATGCTACCTGTTGGTATCGGTGATTGCGTCACTGGCACAATAACTGCCATCTTGAACATTAAAGTACTTACGCTGCTTCCATATGATGTTCAACATATTGGAAAGCAATGCGTCCACAAAGATATGTAGACTAATTTGTTGATAACAATGTAGCGACCACTCCTCAAATAGACGTTAATCAATATCTGCTCCGATATTATGTTGCACTGTCTGAAGTTTGCTGTCTACGAAAAAAATTAACGTAAAAACAATTCACCAGAAAATTTTGCCTCGGGAAAATTATTGGGATATTCTGTGACTCCAGATACTTAAGACCCCCCAAAATTACCTGATGACCTTCTAGGGGTCCATGGCCCCCAGGTTGGAAACCAATGAGATAAACGTTTATACAGATATCTAAACAAAACAAACCCCTACCCCCTACAGGTGCTGGAGTGGGTGTCGTTACCTGAGGCTGAACGACCGACCTGGGTGTCCCTCTACTTCGACGAGCCAGACCACACTGCACACGATACTGGCCCAGATGACCCTAGGGTACTCTGCTTCCGTCCAACCACTTCACCTGATGACTTCCCCCTCCCCCCTTCTCTCTCTCTCTCTCTCTCTCTCTCTCTCTCTCTCTCCTACCCCCAAACGATTTTGTTAACTTTGGAGAAACCATTTGCAGTGATAGTATTACAGTCTCCAATAACCCCTTCTTAACCTGATGAGGCTCCCTAAGCTGTATACAATTCTCTAAAGGGTGCAAAAATAAAATTGAGAATCAGTCGTTGGACTGAAGGAAGTAATCACTTCCTTCCTATGGTGTATTTGTTCATTTATATCTGCTATATACACTCTAGTTTAATTCGGCTTTGGAGAGATTATTCTAGCTGGAGGTGTTAGATATCGACTGCAGTAATCCCTTCAGTACGAGAGACGCTTTTAGTCGTGAATATGATAGTCTGGAGGTATAAAAAAATAAAACAAATGTGAAAAATAAATACGAGACGGACACGCGAACAGACAGATGGATAGGTAGATAGACTGAGAGACAAATAGACAGACAGACAGATAGACATTACTAACTACAAGTTATAAAATACACTCAGGCTGAAAGGATTAACCACTTCACTCTCATGACGAGTCGCCAGGGCACATTAGGGTAGTAGTGTCAGCGGAGTCCCTCAAATCCACAGGGAGGAGGAGGAGGAGGAGGAGGAGGAGGAGGAGGAAAATAATGGGGACTAACCTTCTACATGTCGCATCTTCCTGTAACCCAGTTCACTCTCTTCCATCCTCATCTCGCACGACGGGGAAGATGGTGGTCACATGGGTTGTGCGGCTGTCTTGTCCGATAGGATGCGAGTTCAATCCGACGCTATGGGAGAGAACGATATATTTCACTAAGGCAACTTAACTGATCTCCCACAACTCCCCACGAAAGCCATTACAGCACCCATGAGTAAAACAGAGCCAGATTGTATTCCAGTAAGGGCGATGAATATTAGCGCCTAAGTACAGGCATATGAATCTGTATTGAACGTAAAAGTCTCAAGGAGCAAATTATCAATCGTATGTTTACAGCTAGACATAAAAATCAACCCCTTCGGTACCGCCCACCTCATTATGTAACTTTCCCCGCCATGTCCTGATGTCATCGATTTTTTCAGTCTTTGTATTGCCACAGTTTTCGGTTAAAATTGTAGATAAAATAAATACTGGTTTTGTCGCAGGTAAATGACGAGCTAGAGTATATGGATATCGTGCTGGACCGTCTGGTGGGAGGGTTGGAGGAGAGGGGTCTGCTGGAGTGTGTGAATTTGATAGTACTGGCGGACCACGGGATGGCTTCCTCTGTTGGCATCCAGGATTACACTATCAAGCTGGGTGACTACATTCCAGGTGACGAAGCGCAAGTAATAATGATGATGATGATGATGATGATAATAATAATAATAATAATAATAATAATAATGATGATGATGATGATGATGATAATCTATGTATCTATCTATTGCCAGACGCCTTAATCCCGCACGGGGTGGCCACAAACAAATCGCCTCCATGTCACTCTGTCTCCTGCCATTTCACTACCACGCTCCCAACTCACACCCCCCTCTCTCAAATACCTCTCCACTCCATCCCTCCATCTCATCCTCGGGCTCCTCCTCCCTCTCGCCCCCTCCACCTCACTCACATACACCCTCCTCGTCAGTCTTTCACTCTCCATCCTCTCCACATGCCCAAACCACCTTAACGTGTTTCTCCTAACGCTTCCCATCACGTCCTCAACCACACCACAACGTTCCTTCACTTCCTCATTTGTTAGTCTGTCTCTCCATGTGACTCTACATGCTCCTCTCAAATAACTCATTTCCACTGCTCTCACTCTTGACTTCTGTCCTTCCAACAGGGTCCAAGCTTCACTTCCATATGTAAGAGTTGGTATCACAATACTGTCATGTAACAACTTTTTCACTTCCATGCTCACCGCCCTGTTTCTTATCACTACTTTCAACGAACCAGCAACCTCCCTTCCCTGCTGCACCCTTTCGAGCACTTCACCCTCTAGACTTCCATCCTTACTCATCACACTGCCCAAGTACTTAAATTCACTCACATTCTCCATATCCTTCCCATCCAATCTCACTGTACA
>JAGKTI010013400.1:0-23099 GCA_018397915.1 Birgus latro
TAGAGGAAACCGGGCCATACATTAGCCCGGTCAGTGGTGTGTTGGCTGATTAATAAAAAGTAAGTGGAGGAGACAGGGCCTGGGGACTGCCCAGCACACACACCCTGTCTTCTGGCTAGCTTTGTGGTTTGTGTGCATCCAGGTGTTTGGATTTGTTTATCTTCATCAAAGAGAATGACTGTTCGCAGACACAAGTACTTCTAAACCGAACAGACCAAAAGCATGCATTATGATGTTTATGTGTACTGGATTTATGAATAAAAGGTAATTTATGAATTTTCTGCCTCTTAACAATAGTATACCTCCATTCATAACAATTGTAGTTTCAGGACTGTTAAATCTTACCGTCATCTCGAGGGCCATTTATGATCGTCTCGAGGACCGGGCCACATTTGGCCCGTGGGCCATGAGTTTGACACCCCCTAGTGTAGACTGTAGAGTGATGTCTTTCTCATCCTCCTCGTCTGATTCTGCTACCGCACGCACGGGGCCGATTGCTCATCGACCCCCGCCAAGGTTCTGCCTTTACCGCCAGGGAAAGGGCATAGTGATTGAGCAGGTATGTGGAAAAATATAAATAATATACAGGTATATGCACAAGTGTTTTTTTAATACATAAGTTGAACGAAAGGTGTAAATGTTCTGATATAAATGTTTTATAATAAGTTTTACAAGTGCAATGCAACGAGTGTTACTGTTTATGGTAGCGAAATAATTATTGGAAATACCTTTAGAGACCCCATAGGGTACATGAAAGAAAACCAGGGATGTTCAGGCGAGAAAGAAAATGACCTTGTTGGCTATAACTAAATGTTTTCCCTCTACTCAGAAAATAATGATGAGTATGTGAGAATAAGCGTATTTGTGATGTGCAGAAAAAAATGTAAATTGTGTATAATATTTTTACGATGCCCCTGATTACTACAAATTAGTCACAATTTTAGTACAAGTAATTACCTCATATTCAACTATACTGCATGAAACAGCCAGAGCGCATTTGCTTCTCAAAGTGCAATTACCCATAATCGTGATGTCAAGTGCAAATATAAGAGCCGCAGAAGAGGAAAATTATTTTAACTGATCCAAGAAGTGAGTATAGAATATCAAAGAGCTATTCTTTTCCCACACACCTACGGGGCATAGTGGCACTATAAAATGGGTGGAAACCCTGTGGGGAGCCACATACACTGGGTGATGACTCATCCTTACGACGATGAATAAGGAAAAGTCGAAGATTGAATGAAAAATTCAGGGTTCCTCGAAGTAAGGCAAGGCAGTGTTACAATCACGACTCCAGTCAGTGCTGCCAACACTAGCCAGCGATTCCTAGGTCACTTGCTGTGGTGCGAGCTCGGAAACAGCCAGCCAAAACACGGAAAACCAGTCATCTTTAACTTTTCCTCATTCATTGACGGGACCACCTGGCGATCTGGGAATACTTTCATTTGAAAGAGGAAGAGTTGTTGGGTCTTATGTATTCTTATTTTTCCTTTAGCTATTTTATTTTGACAGGTATTAGGGTTTGAAATAAGGGTATTTCTGCCAAAATCACGGAAATCCGCAGTAGTGAGCAGTGGGCGACATAAGAAAACCCACGGAACGTACGGGTTTAATTAAAAAAAAAAATGGCTGCAGAGCCCATCGTTGCGAAGAGAGGTTTTAGCTTTTGGGTGGTATGGGTATCACTGTGAGTGATATGATGGTTGGCATTAACGAGAAGAATATTGATTGATGTTATGATCCTATCACACAGGCACGTGATCAATATTGTGGACATACTTATCAGGCATTGCTTCCTAGCATTAAAGAAAGAAAAAAACACATCTTTTAACTTAGTTCTGCCTTGGTTTCCTCAGTGAAACTGTTTTACCCATCCATCCACCCATCCACTGGTCAAACAATCCACCCATAATCACTCACTCATATGTAGTAAAAACGTCACCTTGTTTGTCCTCTGGAAAACCACAGATCTCCCCACCACCAGCACACAGAGCTCACCCACCCTATCCACATATCCAACCCACACTACCACCACCCACACTACCACCCCCTCGCCCAACCACCCTCCCAACCCTTTCTACAGTCCAACAACTGCACCCTGCCCATCTACGACACTCAGCTCACCGACCACACTCATTTCGCCTACTCAACCCACTTCATCAACCACACCCACCCTCCCATATCACCTTCCTCACATTTTCGCCACCCTGCCCAGCCGCCACACACACCCTGACTAGCCACCTAGCTCATCCACCCTCTACACCCACCCATCTACCCACCCACGCACCAGGCTTGGACCATCACAAGATGACTGGCAACCTTACACACACACACACACACACACACATACATACACACAGAGGGAGAGCTGTTTTTATAGTATAAATTGCAGTACTTCAAACCACAGCTTCATCTCAACCTTACCATCACCAAACCATTCACTACACCAGAAATTCAAGGATTCGTGGGAGCTAATTTCAAACTTCTCTATTTATATTAATAATAATATCCATATATGTTTATGCACTCCGTAAAGAGTTGTGCTGTACGATTCTAAAACAAAACCTACATTTTTCACCTTTAACATTGTTAAAAACTTTACAAGAGCATCTTGGTGCAAATGTAGTGCCGTAATTTTAAGTGTAGCATAAGTTAGGATAAGCTAGTATTGTAGGTGTAGTCTTGAGCTTGAGTAGTGTTGTAAATGTAGTCTGCGCAGTTCGGTTTTAGCCGTTAAGTCCTATATTTAAGGTTAGTCTTAGATGATATTCATAATGTGAGTATAATTCTAATATTGACAGAACTTAGTCAAGAACTGTTACGAGTGTGATTAACTTTTATACATATGGTCCAGCCATAAACGCGAAGGCATAATAACCGAGAAAATTTTGGCAACAATCAACAATCGCGAATGTCTTCCTTCATAATCTGATCAAGAGTTTTACTGAATAATGTTAACAGCGCTCCTCTTTTGGACTATGTAGTGGTGAATTACGAGTTGTCTGAGTTCTAATTGTTGATGATAGTCATTTGTGAGAGCGTAATTTGCGTTATTGGCCTCGCACTGCAAGTCACTGTAGGGCCATAAAACCAGCATGATAATGAAGTGTCCAGATCCTCATTTGTTTTGGATTCGTTATAATTAAAATTCCTTTATGGCTAATACAAAAATTTTAAACATCGTAAGTCATTTTTCTATGTATGTCGAGTGCGAACGTATTTTCCATATTCTTTAGAGACCTTAGAAGAGACATTGATATTGCAAGTAATCAGTTAAAGTCCTAGCCAATTCCCAATACTGTGGTAGCCGAGGTTATATAAGCCATAGAGCAGCACACAACAGCTCACACACACAACAAAGTCAGCCATAATACACGGTGTGTGTGCTGGGCAGTCCCCAAGCCCTGTCTTCCCCCTTACTATTTTTTAATCAGACCACACCCCACTGACCGGGCTAAAGTATGGCCCGGCTTGCACTAAAGGTGCAGAAATCTTTAAACGAACGAACAAAACAGCTAGGTCGCTGCTCCACTCTATCGTTTGCAGGCTAGTGCCAAGCTCTCACCCACCCAGATCTGCACGAGCTCCCAGCCTGACAGGTTGTCTCCACGCCACAACTACGATGTCAGCCTGCCCCTTTGCCACCTCGAGGACTTACACCCGATCCCGTCAAACCTCCCCCTCCTCAACCACCATCAAGAGGAGGGTAAAATGATTTAACTACAGGGTAGGCTACGGATTTATTACCAGATCCGACAATTCCGAAGACTTATTCGTGCATCGCTCGGCCATCAAGAAACCTAACACCAGAAAGGCTGGGAAATCCCTGGCAGACGGAGAGGAAGTGGAACTGAAGATCACCCAGGGGATAAAAAGGCCAGAAGCGGCCTCTGTCACCGGCTCCCCTGGCTCAAAAGTAGTGGGATCCAGCCATGCACCAGCTCGACCCCAACATCGTCCTAGAGCTGCAGCTGTTGAGGGAAACATCCTGCAAGCAAGGATCTTTGCTGGCATCCAATCAGCAGTTGCCATTGCCAAGGAAGACGGTGCAGCTCTCATCAGGCTGATCCCTCTACTTCTCCACCTTAACAATTGCCCGTCATCTCCATCCCTAACGAGGCAATCACTGGCTCACCACCACCATCTCCGCCTCCTACCTCCGTGCCACGAGACGACCAGCCTTACTTCAGCCCACCACGAGACCATCCCAAGCCTAGGCTGAATGTAAACACCAAGCCTACCACCGACCTCCAAGACACTACACAACCACCTTCAACCATCATCGAAGAGGACCCTGCTCCCCCCCATTCTCCATCACCGCCTGTAGAAGACATGGATATCTGTCCTCCTTCCCCACCTCCAACAACATCTGCTCTTCCACCTACAACATCCAAGAAGACAAAGAAGGGGAAAAATAAGAGAGGGAAGACAGCCAAACAACCTCCACCCCCGGTCCCACCTGAACAACCATCCGCCCCTTCACCAGACCCTCCTGACTTCCGACAACGCACTCTCGCTATCCTGCCACCTCTCGACGCCGTACTTCGCACTCATCTCGACTCACTGGATATCAACGACATTAGCGAGAAACAGTCCGAATACCTCGACAACAACTTCGCCGACGTGATTGACTTACTGTACTGGCTCAACTCCAAACTCCGATTCACCTCAGAACACGAGAATTGCCTCATCACCACCTCCAAAACACACCCAGAAGACGTTGCAGCCCTCAACTACATCGTCACCCGGTTGATGGACATCAACTAGACAACTCACATACGACAAGCCAGCTACCACCGACCGGGCCATAACAAAGGCTCGGTCTCCTCTACAGGAGGAGAAAATCTATAAACAACAGCAACATCTCTCCCACCCCCTCTTCGTACTCGTGTAATGTAAATCCTCATATACGTTAGTGAGTAATTGTGATGTTACCCCTGATCCCTCTTGTACCGATTAATGAGGTCGCCGTTCCACTCTCTATAGTTTGCAGATCGATTGTACCTGAAGCCGCCTGGGTCGAGGTTTAACTGCCTAACGCCCGTTCACACTAAATTCCCCTCCTTAGTTCATGTAATCCAAGCGTATATCGGCTGGCCCACTTGAAGAATCCATTCATTTGGTTTACTGTGTCTTGTTGCATATGATTTTTTGAGTGTGGTGTGTATTTAGCCCTAAGAGAAGATTCCTTGGTGGTAATTTTCCTAGGTTTCTCATTTTAATATAGTGTCTAGTTTGTATCTAATTTTTGAGTTAGTGTGCCTACTCAGTCTTAAGAGAATAATCTCCTGAGTCTCCACTTGAATATTGTGCTCCATTTGAATATTGAATATCAATCCATTTGAATAGTTCCATTTGAATATTGTGTCAATTTATATATGATTTATGAGTTAATTTTTATATTTAGGCTCAAGAGAATATTCTTTGTTGCTAATGCTTTAGGTTTCTCCCCAAAGAGTCCGTGAGAGACCTTGGGATTACTATATCAACGTGTATTAGTATTATTTTGAGTGTCAGTTCAGTTTGTGAAGATTCATATTCATGTGTACCTGTATCATTTGAATATTGATTTAGTATGTGAAAATTCATAATCCTGGAGGTGATATTTCTACGTGTATCAGTAGGCTATCATTTGAAGGTTAAACTTGGAGATATAGATCCAAATTATACTTTGATTATTCATTCATAGTTCGAAGAGTAATTTGTCTTTCATTTCGTAATAGTTAGTAAATCTCAGGTTAAGACACATTGAGTTTGAATTTTACCATCCTTACTGAGTGGCCTGCAAAGGGTACTAATATCTACTTACGCACTCTCTAACCCGTCACGTCCCGACCGATTTCCCACCTCCAATACCCCCCAGTCCCGAGTATTTTTGGATTTATTTTTTTTTGGCTAAAACATCTGCTTTTGTTGAGAAACAAAGGAATATGAACAAGAAAGTGGTTACCTGGATCCACAAGTGGTCAGAACCGGTGAACCCCCCTTGTGCAGGTATCATACTGTCACTGACACGTCTGGCTCTCACATTTTGTATGGTAGGTAATTTTGGGAGAAACAACCAATAACACGTCTACATTTATTAATTTGGAACTAATAAACAGTAAGAACAACAATATAAGGGTTTTCAATGAGATATACTGTATAGGACAAATAAGCATTGTTCCATTGCGCGAGCATAGCGAGTTTGGTTACTTTAGTAACATTGAGTCGCTAAGTTTCTTGTTTCAGGAAACATATCATTTTCTCTACTTGCATATTATTACTGCTTCAATGACATTTTAGCATTTTTGACTCTATGTAAATGGTTTCAGCTGTTTACATTCATAATGATGATATTTAGCATAATGATAGCATATATTTGCCTACTCAGCGCACTCGCTATGACTCTTCTTTCAACATACATAACATTTTTTATAGTTTCATATTATTCTTTCAAAGACATTATAACATTTTACATCCAGTGTAAATGTTTTCACCTTACGACGATATTTAGCGCACTGCTAGCGCATAATCATGTAGCAAGCACACTCGCTACCACTCATGTTTCAACGTAGAACATATTTTTGCACTTACATCATAAATTTCAACTTACAGTACACCCGTTTCCACTTTATACTAATGTTTACATATATATATGCCTTATAATTACACTGAGCATCAGAATATCGCACCTTTATACACTCGCTAAGAATGTTTCGAGTTAGAATATATTTATGCACTAAAATAATAATTTTCAACTAATATTATACCCGTTTCCACTTTATACTAATATTTACAAATTCTGGCCTTATAATTACACTGAGCGTCAGAATATCGCACCTTTATACACTCGCTAGGAACGTTTCGACTTAAAATATATTTATGCACTAAAATAATAATTTTCAACTAATATTATACCCGTTTCCACTTTATAGTAATATTTACATATTTATTGGCCTGATAATTACACTGAGAATGAGCGTCATATCGCTATCACACCATCTCAGAACTGCATCATTGTGTGGTATTCCCTGAAACAGGTGAATGCATAGACCCACGTCACACGCAATGCACTCATAGCGGGTGTCTTTTCTCTGAGTGTTGGGTCTCACTCGAGAATTACCACACACATGACACCTGCGTTGGGGCCAAGGTCTGTTTGGTTGGGGAGGAATAGAAGTTGCAAAGTGGCGGCCGGAATTTCTCAGGGGAGTTTGGGCTGTAGGGGCAGTGCTGGGTCGTTGCTGTGTTCTCTCCTCAACATACTTCGCTATAATCTCCTGGCCAAACTCCCTGGCGAACCCTTCAAAGGTTTCCTCCACACCTGTTGTCATGGCATGCAGGTGGTGGCAATTTAGGGCAGGTGAAAGAAGAGCTTTTTGTACCACTTCATCGTGGTCCTGGCACACTCAACACTCGATATCATGGAGTCTGACTGGTCCACGAGCCACATACTGAGGTTATAATCCAGCACACACTCAGGTTTCCAGATGCGGCGCCAGCTCTCGCTGCGGTAATCACCGGACTCTGTGCGGTGCATCAATGGGCGGTGAACCGAGGACAAGAGGCAGACTTCTCTGTTGTGGTTCCACACTGTTGCTAGGGTGTTATTAGCCTTGAAGAAGACTACCTCATTTTTTTCTAGTTTCCGCCCTACCTTGACCATGTGACGCCGGTTCACCTTGACAGTACCACAGTCCCGTGTCATGCAGGTGTAGATAACGAGCGAGAAGAAGGCTAGTGTACCAGTTATCGAGGTAGAGGATGTGACCACGATGAAGGTACTCTTCAATCATTGTCTTCACCACTGCTCCCAAGAGTCCATACTGCGATCTTCTATTATGTCTGCCTGTGCTCCGGTGTACAAGACTATGTCTTGCACATAACCAGTCCTGCAGTCACACATAACAAAGATCTTGAATCCAAAAACGGTGCCCTTTGCTGGGTATGTACTGGCGAAAAGAAATATTACCTCTCCACAACACGAGACTCGTCTATGACAAGGTCTCAATAGGGATAAAATGAGGAACGGAATGATTGTCGTAGGTGATCAAAAACCAAACTAATTCGCCTCATCTTATCTGTGTCGTTTACATTGGCAGGATCATCAGCATCATAAAAGTGGAGGCGGCTTAGAATTTGCTGAAACTGATTACGGCTCATGATCTTGCCAAAGATCGGTGTCGGCATGAGAGGGTCCATAGTCCAGGATGACAGAATTCTGTTTTTACGTAAAATACCCATCAAAAGTACCAGGGGAAAAAAATATGAACATCTCTGCCAGGGAGACAGGGTAATCGTAAATGATCGAATGCCTGCTCCTTGTGCCAAGTCTTTCACTCTCACATTGCTGGCTGCTTGCAAACTGGTTGGTTTGTTCAACAATCTGCCCGACAAAACCCTAACCGAAAAACAGGTGGAAAAAATCCAGTCTGCTTGAGCCACAGTGAATACCAGGAGCAGTACACCCAGCTCGTCCCTGCTCAGTGAAGAAGTGAATGATGGGAGAAAAATCACTCACATCTTCCCAATTCTACGTAACATCGCCCCCATCGTCGCCTTCGCTGGGGTGGGGAGGAGATGATGGTGGGGGAGGTTGGGGAGGAGGAAAGCAGAGGGTTTCCCCACTCACACTTCTCTTCCCTCGTCCTTTACCCTTACCCTTACTGCATTGGGGAACATCAGGGGGCTGTGGGGATGAAGTTCGGGAGTATTGGGGAGCATAAGACGTGCTGGGGAGTGGCTCCTCCTCACCTCCCCGCTCTGTTCCCACACCACGTGATTCACCCCGCTCACCTACCGCCCCACGTGGTCCACTCCGCTGCCTCACACCACCACGTGAGCACAATGACTTACTCTCTCCTTCACTAACCGCCCCAACACTTTCCCTTTCACTTAGCAATTCCTCCACACCACTTCCGCCCTCCCCAAACAAGACACTAAGCCCATACCTGAGTGTACGACGTGCTGTCTGCTCGGGGCGGCCGCGATGGGTGATCTCGCGGCCATACCACATGGCAGCACGTCCCACGGCTCCCTCCTCGTCCTCGCTTTCCCGCTCCACATCACGTAGGGGCTGCAGAGAGTTTGTAGCACGATGTTTTGGTGCTGGCTGGCCCTCTCTAGCGGCATGATACACTATGTAGCTCCGCTTCCTTGGTGAAGGGACCTCTTCATCACTGCTACTAGTTCCCTCGTCCTCTGGCTGGATGTAATCTTTGGCTGCCACCTCGTCATCGAGGTGTGGATCACTGTCGCCTGTGAAGGCATCCAGGGCGGTTTGAATTTCTTGCTCTGAGAGACCTCGGTGCACCATGTCTGACATGGGTCATTGCTGAAAGGTGAGTGAACGAGGTGCGGCTGCGCGTGGGTCATGTGGGGTTGCCGAGTGTCCCCGCCTGGTGGCAGATAGGGGAAGGTCGTCCGCACATACGTACCCAAAATCAAGTGCAAGATTTGAAATTTGTGCAAATTATGAACCTTGCAATTGCATAACATACTGGTACATCGATGGGTGTAGCTGTGACAAAACATCGCGACGTACCCACACATCTACAGGACACCTCGGGCTAATAAGGTCACACTACCCTATTTCTCTTAATCTCTAAAGTGTCAATAAGATCACGCTACCCTATTTCCCACATTCTCTATTGTCTGATCATCATACTGGTGGCAGCGTAATCTCTATGGTACTTCTCGTTAAACTGGTAACAAAAATTCCTATCATTACGCTGGTAACTAAAATTCTCAGCATTGCGCAAACATAATTAATGATTAAGTTCCAAAAATTATTTGTCTTTCATATTCTTTCTGCTCAAAAATTAATTGATATACTTCACATTTGTACGAAACATTCTCTTTCACGTGTTACTATTCGAAAAGCTACTACAAATATGCTTATATGTAAAAAAAAAAAAAAAAAGATGCATTGGAGCGTGCAGTGGGAAAACCGTGGCCCTTCACTAGGGCAGGTCGAGAAGGAATCCATCTTAACCCGCCGAGTCCCACCGACGTACGATGCACGTCGCTACTTTTTTCTGCGGACAGACCCAATGACGTGCATCATACGTCACTCAATTGCAATGCCCATTCTGTGCACATTTTTCAACATTCGCGGGTGATTTTTGGTAGGCATATGTGGGAGACCTTCCTCTACCTGCTGTCACCTAACCCCCCTTCCCCCTCCCCCCACACTAGGCAATTCACCTGTCAGCACTAACCTGGCCAGTAAAGGTATGTTGCTCCACGGTCTCTCCAATGACGAAATTCACGGTGAAAGTGATTCCTAAGGTGGAGAACAAAGAAACAAAGAAGCTAGAGGTAGAAACAAAGAAAAGTGATGAGGTGGTAATGTCATAAAGGAAGGTGCCATATACTGGGGTTTGGGGTGAGTGAACAAAGCTTATAAACGCCTATATTATTGTGTGGAAACCAATATAGACTTGTACTACACATAAATTCGTATCAAATAAATGAAATAAATATGTAATTTAAAGTGGCTTGAATTAATTAACCCTTCCATAGTTCGTTTTCTTTAGCCAGGTACCCTGAAAAAGAAGGAAAACGTAAGGTTGAGCGACACCTGTATCAACATTTCTAACTTCAGGATCGCGATTTCTCTATGAATTTTCGATGTTTTCACCAAAAGCGAAGGTTTCAGCCAAAAAAGAAAAAGTTGAAAATCGGTCGGGACCTGGGGGTAGGCTGGGTAAAAAACCGGTCGGGACTGGACGGGTTAAGTGCTATCACTTTGGGGGTCCCCATGCTGTATCTTCTAAAAACTGTCCTCGTTATTGCCTTGAAAAGGAGATTTAGAGCATTCATGCACGTGAGAAAGTTTCCTTTCCTGAAGCAAAGAGGAGGGCCCAGACTCTCTTCTTTCAGCCTGGGGTTGCTTATGTTTCTGTCCTTTCTGGGGCGCCTGTGCGCCATTCTGTGTCCCAGAAGTTGCCACGACCATTTGTGGCAACCACTTCCCCTTCTACTGATTTGCCGGATGCTACTCCTGGACTTAACAATACGAGTGAGAATGTCGCTTGCTCACCCACTCCTCCAACTGTCCCTGCCTCCACTTCAGTTGCTGACGGTTTGTGCACTTCTGTGGTGGTGGGGGATGTACACGTTGATGCAACTCCTTCTCCCGCCTTGTCCAGTATGCACAAGGCCCCTTTTGTACCCAGCAAGTGCCACCGTAATTTTCAGAATCCTCAGATCCTGAAGACCGTCCATATAAGGTCTCTGTTGTCGAACCTTGTGCCGACATCTTGTCTGTTCTGTCTGCCCCAGAGGCCGAGGTGTCTAGCCAGATGGAAGCTGAAGCTGGTGGTTTGCCTGTGGTCTAGTCCTCACCTGGGGATGTTGATGGACAGCTCGTTGATACTTCAGACCTGAAGCATAGGATGGCCTCAAATTATTCGAGTCCTGTGGACTCCACGTCCACTTCTGGGGCTTCTGGTAAGGGCACTGGCCGTCCTATATCTCCGAAGGTGGCCCCCAAGCCGCCTTCCCAAAAAACTGATATGCCCACTCCAAGAAGGAGTATTTTAAAATTTAATTCCTCATCCTTGCGTTTGTCTTCGGATGTTAGACAGAGGATGCGGGTTTCTGGTGCTGAGCAGGCTTCTCCAAAGGGCTGTCCTAAGTATCAGTCCAAACCCGCTGGGGGGGCTTCGTTGTCTCGCCCATAAGGTTCCCAGTGTCCAGAACTCTGGTACTGGAAGTAATTCGATATAATACCACTCCATTATGGGATCTATACTTCAATGGAATTATCATGGCTTACATGCTAGTTGGGAGGAATTGTGTTGTCTTATTGCCCGCTATTCCCCAGTATGCATATGCGCATATGCATCCAGGAGACCACGGTTGGGGATGCTGCTCCTTCAAGTCCTCCTGGTTACCATTACATTATTCTGATCCTCTTCCCGGTCAAGGACATCATGGTGGTGCTGCTCTCCTAGTTCGCTGTGATGTCCCATTCACTTGTGTGAGTCTTTCAGTTTCGTACAGATTTTCCTTCACCATCAGTATACACTGTGTAGTCTTTATCTCCCTCCAAGTGCTTCCGTTGAGAAGGTAGATCTTGTTCGCCTTGTTCGTGACCTTCCATCCCCCTTTCTTTTACTGGGCAGTCCGAATGGTCGTTACCTACTGTGGGGTGACAGTATGACCAACCTTAGAGGTGCTATGCTGGCTTCTTTGGTGGAGGATGAGGAGTTGGGGGTGTTGAATTCAGGTGAAATTATGTACTTTCATAGTCAGACTGGTGTTTTCATGGCCATTGATTTGTCTCTGTGCTCAGCTACTGCTATTTTGGATTTTAAGTGGGATGTGCTGCAAGATTTGCATGGCAGTGATCACTTCCCAATTCATTTAACTTCTGCAGAGTGTGAGCCACAATGTCGTTTTCCTTGCTAGCGTCTGGATAAGGCGAACTGGCCACTCTTCAGGGAATTATGTTCCACTGACCGCACTGTGGGGAGTTTTCGTAGTGCTGATGAGGCAGTGGCATATATAACTGGTGTAATGCACTCAGCAGTCTTTTATCTATTCCCAAGACTTCTGATCGATTTCCAAAACGTCTGGTTCCCTTGTGGATCCCTGAATGCCCATCTGCAGTGAGGGCCAAACGGGTCGCCTTCTCTAGGCTTCACCACCATCGTGGGGACATTCAATATTTCATGGCTTTTCGGAGGGCGCGTGCTCATGCACTTCGTGTGTTGAAGGAGGCCAGACGTGCTTCATGGCGGGAGTACGTTTCCTTCCTTCACTTGAGGACTTCTCTCACCCGAGTGTGGAATCAGGTCAGAATGATTTCTGGTAAGTTTTCTGTTCCTTCTCCTCCTGCTTTACCAGATGCTGATGGGGCTGTGACTGACCCGTTTGCTGTTGCGGAAGTATTTGCCCAGCATTTTGCTGGTGCGTCTGAAAAGGACACAGATTCGCCCTCAGCAAGCCAACGTCAGCGCTTGGAAGCCTGTAGCCTCAGCTGCACATCTTCAGGAGGAGAGTCTTACAATATCCCCTTTTCTGTTTTTAAGCTTCGGGCAGCTTTGTCGCAATTTCATGATTCATCTCCTGGGTGTGATGATATTCCATACGCCTTTTTATGCCATATGTCTGATGCATCCCTTTTCTTTTTACTGACACTGTACAATAGAATTTGGTGTAATGGCGAGTTTCCATTTTCTTGAGGAGTTGCTGTAGTTATCCCCATCCCTAAGCCTGGCAAGGATCATCTGCAGGCTACAAATTATCGTCCCATCTCTCTGACCTCTTGTGTTTGCAAGGTGTTGGAGAAGATGGTAAATGGCCGGCTCATTTTGTATTTGGAGAGGGGCAATTACTTATCACCAGTCTAGTATGGTTTTCGTAAAATGCGTTCTACCACTGATGCCCTACTGTCATTGGAATCTTCTGTCTGTGAGGCTTCCTCAACTAACCAACACCAAGTTATTGTCTTCTTCGATCTGGAGAAGGCAGACAACACTGCCTGGCGTCGCGGCATTTTACGTTCATTTCATGCGTTTGGTCTTCGTGGGAGCTTGCCTATTTTTATTTAGCAATTTTCATCTAATCGTTTTATAAGTGTTCGAGTGGGAGGAGTGCTTTCTAATGCTCGTGCACTTGAAGATGGAGTATCATAGGGAAGTATCCTTAGTGTTACTCTGTTTGATGTAGCCATCAACAGTGTAATAAGTGTACTTCCCGATGGAGTGCGAGGCTCATTATAAGTAGATGACCTCTCCATTTCCTTCACTTCATCTAGGATGTCTCTGATAGAGAGGAAGTTGCAGCTGGCTCTTAATAGAATTTCTGAGTGGGCTATGTCTCGTGGCTTCCGTTTTTCATTAAAAAAGAGAGTGGCTATGCATTCCTGTCATCTTCAGGGGGTTCACCCAGACCCTGACTTGTATCTTTATGATCGAGGGATATCTTGTGTGAAAGAGACTCGGTTTTTGGGTCTTCTGTATCATAGACGACTAACCTGGGTTCCTTATATTCGTTTTGTGAAGGCAACTTGTATTAAGTCTTTGAGTCTTCTGAGGATTTTGAGACGTACTTCTTGGGGTGCTGATTGTCTGACCCTCCTCCTCTTGCATAGATCTCTTATCCTGTCAAGACTTGAATATGGGTGTGAGGTCTGCTCCTCTGCAACCGATGCCCGTCTCCAGATACTGGATTCTGTGCATCATGCTGGTGTATGATTGGCAACTGGAGCATTCAGGTCATCCCCAATTTTGAGTTTGTTGGTGGATGCTGATGCCCTCCTTTGGCCAGTCATTGATGATTAGATGTTGGTATCATCTTCACCGTCTCCCAGACTCTGTTTCTTGTGCCAATGTTTCCCAGGATTCCCGGTCATCTGTTTATGACTCCCGTCCTAGTTTCCTGAACCCATTTGGTTACAGGGTCCGATCTGTTATGTTAGCCCTTTCTGTTCCAAGACTGGCAGTCTGTCCACATTGGATCCCGAGGATGGCTTTCTGGCTGCTACCTCGTGTAACATTCTGTAGGTCCATCGTCGGAAAAAAGGACTTATTTCCCTCTCAGGTGTCCCTCTCTCTTTTTAGAGCATGCCTCCAGTCATGAGGGTTCTATCCCTATCTGTACTGATGGATCTAAGACTGATACTGGAGTAGGCTTTGGTGTTGTCTTCCCTTCCTTCAGTAGGAGGGGTAGCCTTCCAGGTGTTGCTTCAATGTATACGGTGGAGCTGACTGCAATTTTATTTGCTCTCCAAATTATTTTTACTCTCCCCCAATCTGCTTTTTTGATTTTTTGTGACTCCTGTAGTGCCCTTTCTGCACTGGAGTCTTTTAATGCATCCCATCCACTGGCTTTATCAATTCTAGAATAGTTTATTCTTTTTGGTTGTCATGGCCATTGTGTAGTTTTCTGTTGGGTTCCTGCACATGTTGGCGTGATGGGCAATGAAAGGCAGATACTTTAGCTAAAGCTGCGTCATCTCGAAGGCCACCTACCAACTACCTGGTTCCCGCTTCTGATGTAACACCTTTCTTGCGATACGCGATTCGTATGTGCTTGCAGAGACAGTGGGATGGTGTTGCTCATAATAATCTAAAAGAAATTTTTCAGAAAGTGACTGTGCCGAGAGTTCTCCCCTTCATGCCTCGGCGATTGTAGGTGGCTCTTACCAGGCTTCGGATTGGGCACTCTCGGCTTACACATGGGTCCTTGATGAGTGGTGGGACTCAGCCGTACTGTGCTGATTGCCTTGTTTCCCTTACTGTCTGTCACTTGCTGGTCGAGTGTCCAAGTCAGGGGGACCCACGTCAGAGATTCCTCTGTAGACATAACGGGGCAGATGGTGCCTACAGTCTGTCTTCGATGCTTGGTGGAGCCTCCAGCGATTTTACTAATGTTTTTAGTTTTCTTCAGGAGGCGGGCCTCCTTCAACATTTATAAGTACAGTAATTGGTATTTTATAAACTATGCTATCTTTCGTGATTTATTTCTAATAATGGGTATTAACTTTATTTTGAAAAAGTACATATTTTTTGTGGTGTTTTTTACCTTGTCCGGCGGCATATGACTCTGGCAGTTGGGCCGCCAGATTTTAATTATATTCAATCAATCAATCTTTCTATCTCTGTGTGTGTGTGTGTGTGTGTTTGATAGGTGGATGGGTAAGCTAGTGGGCAGCAAGGTGGGATGGGCAGGGTGAGGTGGTGGTTGGACGAGATTGGGTTGGCAGGGTGAGTGGGACATGTGAACAGTAAGGTTGGCTGTGTGGGTGGGTGGGAGGGCCTGGTGAGTTGGATGGATGGGTGTGAGTGAGGTGGGGGAGGGAATTGCGTGAGGTGGATGGGCGAGCTGGCAGGGTTGGTGGATGCGTGGGTGGGTGAGGTGGGCAACAGGAAAATGAGTCCATGAGTTGAAATGTCCATGACAGACGCAAGTCCATGACAGGACTGGGTCTATGCCGGAAAACAGATCCATGAGAAACATGTCCCTGTCGAAATTTGCCCAAGTTGCAATGTACTCTAGGTCCAAAAAGATAAAAATAGGTATATGGGGGAAATAGGTCCACTGCAGTACATTAAGTCATGTGTAAATTCGGTGTTTGCTGTTGGAGAGAAAATAGGTTGAAAAGAAAGTAGGTCTACAGGCAAAATATGGACAAGGGGCAACATAGGTCATGGAAAAAACTGTCTCAAGAGACAATAGGTCCATTGAGGGAAATATGTTAACTGAAAATATAGATCTGTGGTGGAAATAGGTCCATGTGGAAAATAGGTTCATGGAAAGAATAGGTTCATTGTGGAAAATAAGGCCATGGTGAGAATACCCCCATGGGAGAAGATGGCGATGTTGATAAGGTTTCCATGAGCAAAAATTACTCCATGAAAATATTGATTCATTAGTAAAATATACGTCCTTTGGAGGAAGAGGTCCGTTGGAAAAAGAGATCAGTTTGGAATATATCCCAGTGAGAAAAACGGGTGTATAGTGTAACAGGGCTCTCTGATTATGATAGCTCCAAAGAAGGAAAGTTGGTCTTTGGGAAATAATAGCTCCATGGAGAATTTAGCAATGCATGAACAGGTGGGCTGACACCTATGAAGTGTAGCCAGAGACAGATGTGTTTGCTGTTTCTAATAAGACAGCCCCTATTCGTTATATGCGATCTGTAAGTTTTCCTAATATTATCTTGCGACATATAATACAGCTACATGTGATAGTACAACAACAACTACTACTACCACTACAGCTACTACTACTACTACTGCTGTTGTTGCAGCTAGTGCCACTACCGATAAAATCAGAAGTACAACGTCATACCACTAACACTTCCACAACAACCACCCATCTCTAACTGTCTATAACACGACCAGTCTTCTTCTGTCTGTATTTTCTATCTCCCATTATCTCCAGTCATGTAAACATGATGTGTCCATGCATCTCAAAATAAATACAGTAGTTCTTGAACCTGGCTCTCTGTTATTTAATTTTATTTTTCTTCTTGGTGGGAGCAGTCTTCCGTGCTTATAGTCTTTGATTCCTTCCTTACATAAAAAGTACAAACACATACAGAACACACACATACAGAAATAGTCGGGCACACACACACACACACACACACACACACACACACACACACACACACACACACACACACACACACACACACACACACACACTCTCTCTCTCTCTCTCTCTCTCTCTCTCTCTCTCTCTCTCTCTCTCTCTCTCTCTCTCTCTCCCCAACACACACACACACACACACACACACAATGAGGGTACCTGTTCTTGCATACAAGCCAGGAAGGTGGATGGAGCTGTTGTTGTATAAAATANTGCTAGAGTTTACTAATATTTATAGTTACGACACACACACACACACACACACACACACACACAATGAGGGTACCTGTTCTTGCATACAAGCCAGGAAGGTGGATGGAGCTGTTGTTGTATAAAATATCGGCTAACCTCTGCAGTGACTTTGTGTGCTGAATAAAATCATCAGTTACTATGGAGGAAAACATACAAAGTTCTTAATGCTCGCTGGAATTTAATATCAGTGGTTGGTTCTATCTTTCTTGATGCCCTTGGTCACAGCATAGGAAATTTGGGTTTTGCTGGCCAAAATATAATGTGCATTAGGTAATCCGCAGTCGAGGGGTTGATTTAAACATGTGTGTCCACAGCTTTTCTGTTTAAACGGCATTGTGAAGTAAAACACAGTATTTTACAATATATGTAGTCACTGTCATAGTTATCCCAGTAGCAAAAAGGATGAAATAGAAGAAGAGAAGATAATGTAATGAGATAGGCAAGCCGTTAAAATTGATAAATCTCTTATCAGTTTTACTTCCTGTAAGGGTAACCCTCGACCTCAGCTGTGTTTGCTTAGTGGTCGTTTTTTTGGCCTCTGGGACAGGTAACGATGGTTTTTACCAGATCCTACCAGCAAACCCTTTTGTCCTTGACCATAGTGGGTGTCACTTAAGTATGGGAGGGGTGTATTGAGAGTAACTGCCAATAGAATTCTAACAAATGCTTCTTGATGGCTCGTGACTTGTTATGTGTGAGTTAGGTATTGCCCCCATGGGTAGCAGGTGTCTCTAGTATTTGTGAGTCGTTGGAGATATTGTTTCTGACAGCCTAGTGGCTAGTTAACTGAAAGAGGTGGAGTAAGGCTACTTTATAAGCTCAGGAACTAGCAGGAGCGTCACTTTTTTAATCACTTTTAAGACACACAATTTGACAACTTTTTGTCGCTGTCACGTTACACTTTTGTCACATTTTGTTACACTTTCCCTCACATATTCACACATTGCTTAATACGTGACTTTGATTACAAAACACACTGTTTGTGCATCATTTCCCATTTTTGGTTCACTGCTCCATCTACACTACTGTGTGATTTTTATTTGGATTATATGATCAAGTTCTCTAAGTTCCTCGAGTTCTGTGGGTACGTACGTAGCCTCCAGTGATTGTAATCTGGTTAGGTAAGAAATACCTAGTTTTATATTTGTATTCTGAAGCCTATGTGCATTCCTCTTTGTAAAACGAATCCTGGTTTCTTCTTTGGTGTGTGTATGTTATAGTGTAAAGTTTAGTTTTCTTCTGAGCTTTACCTTATCCCTTTTTGCTGATTAATTAAGAATTAAGAGTGCACTGAAATATATAACACCATAACAATGTATCCCGACTTCCATTGTAGAACAATGGAAGCCCTTCGGGGATACCGGGCGTAAAACCATTTTTATTCTTTTTTAAGTTTTAGGCTTATTTTAATTTATTTTATTTTATATTTTATTTCCTTTTTTCTTTTATTAATTAAAGGATTTTGGCAGATTTTTATATTTAAACTAGGGAAATATGGGCCAAAGTATATTTTTATTAATACAGAATTTGTTTTTCAAAATGTCTGTTTTTATCATCATCAGTCTCTCTAGGCATTATTATCATCAGAACTGTCCTCCCTCCTCGTCTTCTTCTCCTGACCCTTTCTCTGCAGGCCTAGGGGTACTGGCGCAGGTGGGGCAGTTGCGTCCACCTGCTACCTGTCGCAACCAGTCTATACCAGTCGAGCATCAAGTCTACACCACTCGTGAAAAGTCTCAACCTGGTGCAGTCGAGCTCAAGGTCAAGTGAGAGAACAGGTCTGATCGTTTTGCCTCCCCACGCACCTTCGTGACGTCACATGGTACATTTCTTGGGGGTCCAGAGAAAACAAGTAAAGTGGATGGGTAACTGCGACAAATTACTACAATTTGCTAACTTACGTTGACGCCCTCGTTAGCTTTGTAATATAATTATATTGGTGTTAATCTTACTATTGTTACTGAATGCTTCCTAATTTATAGCTTTAGTACTTTAAACTTCATAAGGAGAGTGTATGAACTTCGAAGATTTGAATTTATCGTTCGTTGCAATCTTATCGTTTCTATTATGGTGGTGATGAAATATTGCTGTTCATTTCCTAGTGTTAATGCTTTTCATCATCTTCGTCATCACTTAACATACCTCTTATCATCGTCATCATCAGTCACTACCATATCTCCCCAACTTCTACAAATTACTTCACCACACACACATATTCCGACAAATAAGGCTGCACAGGACACTAGAAACACAAAGTACAATCATCGTCATTTATCATGATTACAGCTACCACTGTCACCATCATTATCACCATTATAATAATTACCATCACCATCATCACCAATGCATCACTACCATAATTCCCTCAGCTTACAGTATACCTGTTTTACCGTTATAATCACCACCACCAGAACCACCATCATCATCATCATTACAGTGTCACTCCCCTATAGTTCCTTCTACCTCCGTACCAGTCGTTTTCACATACACATTTCAGGCAAATAAGGGAGGGAATGGAGGGCATTACAAACACAAAGTGAACATTTTAAAACTTTACTTAAAGCATAAGAAAAAATTATAACAACACTAGGCTGACCGCTCCATGCTAAGCAGCTCCTGCAAGACTGTGACAAGTAACACACCACCACACCACATCAGATATACCACACCACACACCACAACACCACATTAGGTATACCACATTGCACACACAACACCTTCCCAAGGATGATTAAGGTTATATTTCTAGGTTACATTTCACAAAGTACCACCGTATTGGCATCATTTACCGTGTTTTCCCTGAACATGAGAGGGAAGAAACTCAAGGTACTCTTAAAATGTTGTTTGGTTGTGTTTTGATTTGACCCGAGAATTCAAAATTTCAAATATGTCTAGACCATCTTACATACTTTGTAAGGCTCCGTTTTTTAATTAATCCACACAAATAACTATATATATTTTATTTTGGGAACCATTTCTTTAGCCAGTTATTGTAACCTTTACTGCTAATAATGGCTGCACTCTGACAACCAGTCAGCTGCATGCAAGGTTACCGTTCAGTCTTGGTAAGTTGAATTGCTGACATTAATATTATCTGTGCAACAAAGAAAATCCACCTTTTTTTCAATTCCTCATCCTTTGGAAAACGATATAAATGTATATCTCCATTTTCCTTATTTTTACTTGCAAGAATGTGCACCCGTAAACTGCACAGCACACCATTAGCCTAGCTTGGAGTGAAAGGTCAGGAGGAGCTGAGGATCTTCACCCAAGCGGAGTCTAAGTCCAACTGATCGCCTTAACACTACTGGAGTGTCGGGCTCAGGTGCCGCGTGACGTCATTCGCAGAGTGGTCCCATTTTTAGCCAGAAATGATCAGACCTTATCTCACTAGACCTTGGTCGAGCTGAGACATATCGAGCGTAAGAATGCAAGACACGACGCAGGTGGTCGCAAGACAAGCTGCAGCATGTTGCAGGTAGATGCACGTGATCGAAACCTTTGACTGGCTGCGATGAGCAAGGATTTGACACATGATGCGTCGCAAGTTAACTTGCGACTACCTACGTCCACCTGTGATTCACCAAAAAACTTTGCTATGTGTCGGGGGACTTGCGAACAGGAACTTACTTCCTTGCATCCACCAGAGACCTACAGCGACACTCTGCGATATACCGTGTCAACCTGTGTGTTCTCTAGCGACCTACCATCGACAACCTGCGATTTTCCTGTTGCAAGTTGACGTATCCTGGTGAAACCTCTCGTAAACCACTAGTCTGACTGGGCCCTTACCAAGCATTTCATAGTCAAATCAGAGGGAATGTTAGACATACAAAACATGAAATACTAAACGATCAGTGATAATAGTTAACTATGATGTAGACTTGAATATGGTAAGTATGTTATGATCTTTTCTAAATACTCGTATGTCCTGAGTCTGTGCTGTGTTTTTGGTGTACTTCCGCCCATGCCAGTTTCCCTTACACAACTCTGCCTTGGGCTCTCCGTCACCTAGTTTGATCTCTCTCCTCCTACTTCATTCTCTGTAATTTGATGAAGTACTTATAAATCCGGGAGCATCTCTAGGAGCGGCTCAGTCCGTCTGTCTCACTAACGATTTTCGAATGAGTGGTGTTTCAGTCTCGTAGACTTTAGTGACTATACCGGCTCCACACTACATCACACTAAGACCATTAATGGATGGATACTGAAGCTCCCGAATCTAGTACTTTTTTACTTCTTAATTTTACTCGTATGGCTCGCTTTTACGAGGTGCTGTCGGCTGCTAGGAAAATCAGTTCCCTGCAAGGAATTGCCCTGGAGGGGCGGTGGCTCTCTGCAGTGGATGGGTCTGCTGGGCCAGAGAGACCGTGGCTGGTATACTAGATCAACAACTCTTGCTTCCTTGAAATGATATTATTCGTTTACTGAGAGACTTTGTGTAATGCGGGACTAAATGAAGGATATTTCTAAACTCTCCCGTAGGAAATCTCTCCGAAATTTAATAGAATTGTCTAGAAGTACAAATAATAAAGTGAGGCATATGACTGTGAAGGGATTTTCGGAGGCTGAATTTAATTCTCTCAAAAATATAAAATAAGAAACAGAATTGATATCAAATAACGCGTATGAAGGTAGCAGTCTCAGAAAAAGACGTAAGTGGGACTTTGGAAATGAGCAGGATGATTCAGTCACGTATGATACACGTCTAGGACATGACTAGGTGGGTAATATCATATGTGGTCGATTCTGTCACTCAGCTGATTGGTGTGTGATGAGAGAGTGTCACGAATTTTTTACATCATGAAATTATGTATCGTAAATCGTGACATCGATTGATTTTGTGGGAGCGACGAATAGTTCTGAAATGCGTGAAATTTCGCTCAATCTCTTAACTGTCCACTTCTGTACTTATATTTGCATCAAGTTGTCAAAACTTTCGTCATTCTTTCGCGAGTGATTGTCTTTATGTACAGACAGTGCATTCCTCTGAGCGATAATTTCTGAACTGTCACTTGTTTGAACTTGCCTCCCCGGCAGTTATTTGGCCACGCCCCTTTCACACGTCCCTTGCGTTGGACACTCAAACACAATCAGTCGTCCAAGTGATAGTCTCGGAGTGTGGTTGTGCCGTGCGCAAAGCTCGAGCGGGTCTCTTTTTTTTTCTTAGCGATCTCAGAAGTCTCGGCTATATCGGCGTGAATTCCCGAAGCTCCCACCAGCCTGGTGATCGACTGTATTAGCGACGGTCTCATCCTTACCGATTAGTATTTCTTTTGTTTTTTCTAGGCTTAAGGTTTTTTATTATTTAGCCATTTGTTTGAGTGCTTGAGAGAGTGTTATTCCCTTTCTTTGATTTTGAATTGATTCATGTAACGTAAATTTATTTTCTCGTGAATGATGGTAGAGAGTGGAATCTGAGGCAGCTGCTGTTTGCGGATGATACTGCACTGGTGGCTGATTCAGAGAAGAGATTGAGACAGTTGGTAGAGGAGTTTGGAAGGGTGTGTGAAAGGAGGAAACTGAAAATAAATGAGAATAAGAGTAAAGTGATGAAGTGTACGAGGTTGATAGATGGTAGGAGGATGAATATAGTTTTGAATGGTGAGTTGCTTGAGGAGGTTGAGTGTTTTAAATATTTAGGGTCACATGTTGCTGCGGATGGAAGAATAGATGCAGAAGTGAAGTTTAGAATGAATGAAGTTGGAAAGGTGCTGGGAGGAATGAAAAAAGTGTTTGGATGTCGTTCACTCAGA
>JAGKTI010013401.1:0-13436 GCA_018397915.1 Birgus latro
TGATCGGAGGAGCCCAACGGAGAGAAAAGATGAACAGTGTAAGCAGAAGGATTAGTTGTTAGGAAAAGGTCAAGTATGTTGGAACTCTCTCCAAGGCGGTCAGGGATACGGGTAGGGTGCTGTACAAGCTGCTCTTCCTTAGCAGTTTATTTTTGGGGGTTAAACCGGAATAAGCTTAAGCCCCCAGCATTTAAAAAGACGCTCTCTAACTCCTCTGCCTTAGCCATTTATTCTAGGGACAGCAGTTGTTACAGTAAAGCATTGTCTTAAATGTAGATCTATTCTTTCTAAGTTTCATTGGTACTTTTAACGTCTTCACTCAAGTGCCTTCGTTTTATTCGTGCAATTTTTACATTATATTGATTACATTTTGAACTGGAAGATACAGCCTTCATTAACTTCTTACACTTTCCTAAGTGATTTATTATGCTTATTATACCTTACTATCTTATTCTGTTACATAAATCCTTCAAACATTAGAGCCATAGGTCCTCCCTAAGTTATGAAATTGCCTTGTAGTGACAAGAATAAAATAAAAATGAATCTCTAAGGAAGAGGTACTAAGGGAGCTGCCTCAGGAATAAAGAATACGAGCCCATCAGAGCCGTAATTCCCCCCCTGGTTGTAAAATTGCCTGTTGGTAGCAAGAATAAAACCAAAATAAATCACTAAGGAAGAGGTGCTAGGGGAGTTCAGGAATTAAAAGTATACCTCGGTTTGAATTCATTCCTGTAACTGCTTTTCCTTCCCTACAACTGCATTTCCTTCTGCCTGTGAATAACTGGTTTCCTTTTACCAGTGACTGTAAGTACGTTTTCTTCCGCCAGTGGCAGTTTTTTAAAATGCAGTGTCCAGGCATCTTTCAATTAATTGATCTGGACCTTGTTCAGCTTTTGCCTGTTCTAGCTTTATGTAATCCTAACTTTAAAATATGTCTCCAAGATTGTTTGATTAGATAGATAAAGCACACAGGAAGTTTGGTGGATTATCTTTACATTAGCAATATTTATGGTTTTTGTCTTAAAAGTTTGGCCGTGATCATTGTCGTTGTCGTTTAGTGGTTCTGTGCTCCCATTGGCTGATGATTGGAGTTAAGTGCGTGTGTTTGCTACTGTATTATTTACTGTTTTCTTCTATATTTGCAGGAGGTGAGTTGAAGGTCTATCAGGACCGCAAGATGAGCTCGGCATGTTCAAAGGTGATTGGTAATGTGTTAAAACTGCATTTTTTTTTTCTTTAAATTATGTGGCCTAAAGTTACCATGCTATTTATGAAGAAGTGCTGTGATAAGGGTTAAGCTTTGGCCTGAAATTGCCATATTTTAATTTTGTGTTTAGCTGTACTGTATTAAATTAAAATTAGTGATGCTAGTCATGACAAAGTGCTGTGGAATGGATGTAGAGCCAATTCAGTGAAGTAAGCTGTCAAAAAATCTTGGCCAAGTTAAAGAACTGTAGTTGTGTATACAGAAAGTCCTCGTTTTGCTGTTGTTTGTTCATTTACTTTTTTTTTTTCCCCAAGCAGTTTACTAATTTTGTCCCAAGGCTTTTATGCCAATCATGAAGTGCTGAATTATTTTGTCTCCAGGCTTATTTGAGCATGACATGGTGGTCTGCAGGCTGTATTGTAGCCCACTATTATAATGTATAGGGAGGGAGGGAGGTATAAGACTACTAACCAAGGAGACTTCTGTAGTCCACCATCCTTGGGGAGGATAGGGAGGGAATTGAGGGATGTTTTGTTGAATAGGATTGTGAAGTAAGGGACTAATTGTTGTTGATCAGCCCAAGTATGGCCAAGCAGACCCATCAACCACAGGCAAGCAACAACCCCTTGCAGGGCTATCTCACGCAGTGAACCGATGTTCCATGATGGTCAGCAGTTCCCTGCAACAGTGAGGTGTGGAGATTTGGTTCCTGGATGGATGCTGCATTTGCATCTCCACCCAGTTATGTGCACCATAGCAGGCTCCACATCACCCCATTATCTGGTTATATGGTTACCACCCAGCATTGTAAATGGTTCCTGGGTTACAGGAAACCATTTGGCTTGTCATTTGGTGTAGAGCCACATGAAGTGGAAAGAAGAGGTATAGAAAGTGACAGGAAGGAAACGGAGAAGTAGGAAGAGAGGACATAACAGAATGAGAAGTTCAAGTAGGCAGTACCACAGTGCAACCTCGATAATTCGAACCTTGAAAATTGGGAAACTTGGAATACCGTAATTGATGAAATGTGTAATTTTTCCAAATACAGTATTAGCTCACCAATGCCCACAGACTCCAGCATCTAAAATTGCCAGCTACACTGATACTGATGACCTCATCTCCTTAGCATAAAGTGTCGGTTTATTCATTAAAAATTTCCTTTCCTCCTTGCGGTTAAGAAGCTCTTTATTCTTTGATTCAGTTTTTCCATACTCAGATTTCACCATTGGCTTCAAAAAGGTGTTCTAGCTTTACTGATTAGTGCAATGCTGTGAAAAAAAGTACTGGCATTCAACATAACAATGCAGCACAAGTGTGTAGTGTGTATGTGTGAAATGATTGGTGATGGAGATGACCATGTATGACAAAAAACTGAAAGTACTCGGTTCTGTACTGACTGAAAATAGAGTATATATCTCTTTCCAGGTGTTGTCAAAGATAGTGGTGGTGTTAAACATGACATTACAAAGCAGGGTGATAAGGTTTAATTTTAAGTTTTGTTGAGTGAAATTATGGCAAATATTCCTCAAGCACTCAATACTATGGAACACCACTTGTCAGACGTCAGCTAATTTTACTCACTTTTGCCATAGGCATGATTGTGGGTAAGCAGCAGTCTCTTAATATAATTCTCAGATTGTTTGCATCACTGTCAAACCACTGTGCAATGAATTTTTGAGTAGATATAAACTGCCATCGTCTTTTTCCACTCATTTCACACACATGTATTGCATCTCTGATGTTGCAGTATTTCTGCAAAATTATAATAATGCGGACATTGCAATATGTATGCATTATCATAAAAATGTGTGAGCAATGTACAGTGTGTGAAGAAGTGTATAGCATAACACCACATTGGTCAGGCTGTAATATCAACAATCGGCTTATCTCGTGCTAGGCAACGCAAGGCGGTGGGCTATATCTGTCGAGCCAGACGCTGTAATCCCCTGTGAGGTGGGTGTTTGACTTATCAGTTTTTTGGGAAGGGGCACTAACCCTCCACCAACTCACTTGGTGACATGAAGGAAACATGTATGGGTTGGTTATATGGTTACCACCCAGCATTGTGAATGGTTTCCTGGCTTACAGGAAACCATTAGGCTTGTCACTTAATGTAAAACCACCTGAAAAGGAAAGAAGAGTAATAAAAAGTGACCAGAAAGATGGGAGAAATAGGAAGAGTAGGAGGGCACAAACAAAAATGATGAAGGAAGTTGGCAGTGTTACATCAAGTGAGTGGATGATGGTTCCTGAAAGATGTAAATATTCATGCACAATACTGTGGTTTTTACATAAATAAATGAATGCATAAGTACTGTCCCATACGACTTATTGGTTGATGTTCAAATAAATATGAATACAACTGCAAAGGAACTAACACAAGATGAGGAAAGAAATGTGCTAGAAAATTACTTAATGGTTTGTAGCAAGTAATGTACTGATAATTATTACCCTGAGTTAACAGAAAGAGATAAATGGTAGTGTTACAAAAACACTGGAAAATGGATGCCTGAAGCCAGCTAGTTAGCCCATACTACAACAGTGCTTGTGTCAAAAGCATGTCTAAGCTATGAGAATTAAGACAAGGATAGTGACAGAAATGCTTCGTATGCAGTTCAAATTTTTCAAAAGTTCAAGTTGTTTGGACACGAGCATTTCGAATTTTAGAGGTTGCAATGTATATCAAGTGAAATGATCAGTCACCTACCACCTGAGGGACTAGTAACCAAGGAAACTAGTGAAAGCAGCCTTCTGTGCCTGTAAAGTCTATTGCTGTACCACATTGATATGACTAGTAACCTTAACCAAGGAGACTGTGCCACCTCATGAAGGCAGTTTATTAAATTTAATTGTTAAAGCATGTTTTTAAACCTGACAGATCCCTATTCCCTTAGCTAATGGCAGTGTGTTGTCAGATTGGAGGGTTAAAATGAATAGTTCCCAAAGGTGATGGTGTCTAGGGCTGGTGGCAATACTGTCAAAGCAGGAGGAGTATCCCCACAAGGGTGGGGGAACTAACTACATCTTGTTCAGTGTTTGATAAGTGGATGTATAAGAGATGTAGTGGTATCAAAGGTAGACTGTGAAAAATGCTTATTTGGTGTGGTAGTGTGTGGGGGTAGAACATATGGAGCTTCAGGTATGAATGGTTTGATCTTTCTGGTGAGTCTCTTGAGTGTGTGAAGGATTTTGTTTTTTAAATTCTGGGGACACATGTGCTGGAGATGGGGCAGGAGTTGGCTCAGTGGCAAGAGTAAGGAGTAGTTGGAAGAAGCTCAGGGAGCTGTTGCCTCTCCTGACATTTGAGAGGGCTTTTCCTAAGTGCTAAGGGATCTTTTTGTATGTGGTATGTGTTAGGAGTGTAATGCTGTATGGTGGTGAGACCTGGGTAGCGAAGAACGAGGATGTCGGTAGGCACAAACGTACAGAAATGACAATTAGATTTGTTTGTAGTGCATCCTTGAATGACAGGCCTTGGGAGGGGTGTTAGGACTGCAAGTGAAGAGTTAAGAATGATAGAACATGAATGTATTGGTGTAGTGATGAGGTGATGTTGAGAGAGATGGTTCGGGCGTATGGAGAGGATAGAGGGGGAGAGGTGTGATTGTTTAGGTTAGAGTTGTGAGAGGCAGACTAAAAAACAAAAAAACAAAAAAATGGGATGAAGAGTTACTTTTAGGTGACCAAGGCTGACACATGCAAGCATATTGGAGCCTTTGAAAACAATACGAAGGTAAACGAAGTAACTAGGGAGACTAATTCACACCTAATTCATACTTCCTAACCAAGGATCATCAAACAATGCAACTACCCTCCCTACCCCACTTTTTTTTTTTCATTCTTAGTTGAAAAGTAAGTCAGTTCACAAAATTTTCCATTATCAGTTGTGTAGAGGGGGTATTGTTAGTTTCGGCCATAACTGTGACTAAACGAGGACATCTGTATATGTACTGTCAGTATTTGTGGATGTGGGAGCATCTCTTGGCCATTCAGTCAGCCATACCCTTTGATTTTTCAGTTCTTCACTCACGTAGATTTTAATATATTTTAGCCCTCATGATCCCACATCCATTACTTATATATTTGTGTGTGCTGTCCATAAAATATTTTCATTATGCCAATAAATGATTATTTATTATAAATGTTTTAATATTCTATCTAGTGGAGTACACTATTTTTCACCTTTAAGAATTTTGTAATATGAAAAAGCTTGATTTTGACAAGGCAGTCATAGAATTTCCGTTATTTTGGAGGTAGTAAAATTAATAGTGATTTTAAAATCTTACGTAAGTTTTGCCAGAGTGAAGTATTGTTGCAACTCAATCAAAATACTATACACATAACCAAAGAACTGCACAAAAGAAAAAAAATCCATGCTCCCAGTGGACAAGAAAGTATTTGAAACTTCTCAACATTTTGCTTCAGTGGCACATAGTGATGCAGTGTGCCAGTTTTTATTCCCTCTGACAACTGTTGCATGTTTATCTCATTTCTGTTGCTATGTCAATTGTCACTGCTCGTTTGAAACGTCAGCTTGCATCCCTTCACCACGCTTGCCGGTGCATAGCACCTGCATAGCACCTGCTTAGCAGCAAACTCTCGTCCCTTTCCTGTCCAACTTTCCAATGCAGGAGTTAATCGTTAATCCCATGCCTTCATGTATGCAACAGGTCAACTCTGAAACTGCCTTCCTTTTCACTTCCTACTGCCTATGACCCTCCAGTCTTTTAAATGTTGTGTGTCCAGGCACCTCAAAAGTAATGGATCTTGAATTTCTCTTAACTGTTTTTTTATTGGAGGGAACAATATTTCAGGTTTTCTAGCGTTTGGTTCTTTCATCCTTGCATAAAATATTTTTTATTTAAATCATTGTGGGAACAACGTTGCCTAAAAATTATCTGCTGTAGTGTTCATCTGTCATGTTGGGCTGAGACCAGTTGCCTAGGTATGAAATGGCTGGGTAGGCCAGGAACTGCAAACTGGTTTTACATATACTTTATTAGTTGCTTGCTTAATATGATCAAGAAAATAATGAGTGTAAACTGTAGGTGGCTGTTCATAAGAGCAAAAGGTAACTTTTTTAAGGGAACAGTCTTAAAGGTGAGAAATGTTACTTCATAACTTGTAAAATATCTAACTTGTTGTGGCCATACTTATTATCACTGGAGTGTTTTGTTTTTTAAGGAAGACCTGTTTTTGGTAGATATGTTATGCCAGCATTTGACATCTTAGTCTAGCCAGAAATAGGTCATTCTGTTGTCTTTCACTCCAAAAATTAGAAACCAAGGATATGGAGATACTGGAGTGGAGGTGATGGAGAGAGAAAATTAACTAGGGGAGTGTGTGGGTGAGGTGCAGGGGGAGACTGAGGATGAGATGGAGGGATGTAGTAGAGGTACAGGAGAAAGGATGGTGTAAATTTGGGGGGATGGAGAGAGAGAGGAAGGGGGAGACTGAGGGATTGAGAGGTATATACAGTATGAGGGGGGAGTGTAATTTGGGGGAATGGAGAGTAGGAGAGGAGAGTTTGTGATTGATGTGGAAGGGGAGGGGGGGGGGACCGAGGATGAGATGGAGGGATGTAGTGGGGAGGTATATGAGGAAGGGGGGTGTAAGTTGGAGGGAGGGCAGTGAAATGTTAAGGGAGGGGGAGGCAATTTGTACCCCTACAGGATTAGTGAATCTGGCTATAGGTAGAGATAGATAGCTTGTCCACACCTTCACATTTTCGTTTATAGTAATATGGCCTTGAGTAACATATTTTTAAAGATATATTTGCTAAGATTATACTCTGAACTCTTAACTTGACCTAAAATTTTAACCTTTCCTGCATGAATTATGAGTTGTCATAGTTTTTAAACATGATGCTAGTCACAAACACACTGAAAAGGATTTGAACCATAACAGTCTTTTTTTTGCCACAAGTGATGTGACAGCTGGAAAATAGAAAATTGGGCCAAGTTACAGTGAAGAGCATAAAATTGTTAGCTTGAGTTTAATGTGGTTTTGTTGATGGACATTTAACATGCATCACAACCAGTGCATGTTAGTATCTTTGAACCCCTTCAGTACTGTGATGTTTTTTCTTAGTTTATTGTTGCTACATCCCACATGGTTTTATTTAAGTACTGTATATTCTTGCTGGTGCCACACTATTTTATTCAGCTGAGGAAGGATTTCTCGTACCATCCCTGCCCTGCTCTCGTGGGTCAGGCCTACCCAACTGTACCCTCCCATATCTCCCCTACCCTACCCCTCCAGTATGAAGTCACCCCCTTGAGCAGAGTAAAATCGTGTGGTGTCAGCAGGCAAAAATGTCCTTGTACTGAAGAGGTTAATTGTCCCTAGTCAGTCATTTGCTATGCTATTTTTGTGTGTGTGTGTGTGTATGAAACTACTTTCTGTTGACCTTTAACATGCATTAATACAAACACAGGCAGCATGGTTGCATACAGTGTTTGGTAATGCATGTTAATACAGCCCTTGTCATCCTTTGTTGACTGCCATGTTTACTTGTATAGCTGTGCTCGGCTTTAGCTGGGCAGAGCAATACAAGACATGGCATAGACAAAGTGATGAGAAGGGCACGCTCTTGGAGGCATAAAAGTCAGGGGCACCGAACCTATCTCGATAAATGGGCCACAAAAATACGGACTGGCAACCCTCACACCTTGGGTTACCAGTCCGTATTTCTTTGGCCCATTTATTGAGATAGTTTATTTTTTGACCTTCACAACTCTTGTGTATATTTAGTGGAAATAAAACCAATGTTTTTATTACAAGGTCTTTATTATATACCTTTTGTTTACATATATATTCTTTGTACATATTAAAATGTGGACTTTGAAAAAATATCTCTGAATAATACCAAGACATATATGAATAGTACGAAGGAGAGATCACTTCGTACTGTTCATATATGTCTTGGTATTATTCACTGATATTTTTTCCAAGTCCACATTTTGTACACATAGTATGAAGGAGACATCACTTCATATGTATATAGAGAGAAGCTGATTCTTGATTGACTTATAAAAATTTTCGACCGAGATAATAGAACAGGTGAAACATATAAAAAAAAAAAAAAAAGGAAGGGCAGAAGAGAGCAGCAGAGGAAGGACAGGGCAAGGGTGCAGGACAAGTCAGGGAAAGGAGAGGTAAGAGATGGTAGGACAGTGATGGCAGGGCATAGCAAGGGTGGCAGGGAGGACAGATGGGGGAAGGGTTGGAGATCAGGGGTGGCAAGACAGGGAATATATGGCTGTGTGTTGCAGGGGAGGGCATGTCAGTGATGGAAAGGTAGCAGTGCAGGGGGGAAGGATGGCAAAGCAGGGTAGGGAAAGTATGCAGGGCAAAGCAGGGTAGGGCAAGGCAGAGCAGGGAAGCACAGCAGGGCTGGGGTGCAAGGCAAGTATGCAAGAGTTGAGGAAAAGGACCAAGGGAGTGTAGGGCAGCACAGCAGAGGACTGGGAAGGGAAGAGTGAAAATTGAAGGACAGGATAAAGCAGAGCAGGGTGTTGGTGGTAGGGTTGGTTGCAGGGTGGTGGTGGTGGTGGTGGTAGGGTTGGTTGCAGGGTGGTGGTGGTGGTGGTAGGGTTGGTTGCAGGGTGGTGGTGGTGGTGGCAGGATGGGATGCAGGGTGGTGGTGGTAGCAGTAGGATGCGTTGCAAGGTGGTGGTGGTTGTGGTAGGTTATAGGTGGTGGTGGTATGGTGGGTTGCAGGGTTGTGGTGGTGGTGGAGAGATTGGATGGGTGGTAAGATGAGGAGGAGAAGGAAAGAAGAAGATGGAGTGGATGGGTGGAGGGAGCCTAATACATAACAATACACAAATCTGTTTTCACTTGTATAATACCAACAGGAGATATCATTAACTTAAGCTTCAGAAATGGCTTGTTAGTGTTAAATAATAGTAATAACAATGATAACTTTGAAACCTCTCAATAATTCCTCATTTAAGATACTTTCACTAAGCACGTCTTCTCTCTTAATCTATCCGTCAAAAATGCAAACACTTTTCACATAATATACTTCTTAATTAATCTCACATGTGTGCCGTGAAAGATTAACGTTAATCAATCTTAAAATATTACTAATTTAAACTTAGCATTAACACATATCGTGATACTTAGCTGCTGTCTTGCATATGATCCTTAAATACTTGATAAAAAATCCGTCTTGCTGGGACCTAACCCTGACTTAAGCAATGTTCACTCATCACCAATTTCCAGAAATATATATCAATTATTAAATGAGGAATTACATTTTGTTGGCATTATACACAAACGAAACTCACAATTTTCATACCTGTATATTCAGTTTGTAAGTGTGTAAAATGTGCCATTAGATCTCAAATGATGTTTATATATACATATTTCAATCCTATGCATAAGTATAGTGAGGTGCCACACTAATCCTGAAATTCTGAGAGCATGATGGGCCTGCAGAAGGGGCTCGGTATTTTCGCATCCCTCATATTGTATTGTTTATAATGGCTCCAACATGCTTATGCCAGCCTTTTTTACCTAATGGGTGGCTCTTCACACTGCTTAATCTCTGACAGCCTCCCTATTCAATAACTTATCCCTGAGATCACAATCTATGATCTACATCCAGGTCTTTTTCAGTCTGCCTCTCACAACCCTACCCACAATGTTCACACTTTTCACCTTCCACATCCAACTGTTATAAAAATGTGGTGCTGGGGAGACACCTTCATGTGATGGCACTGATATAACCAGGTCATGACCATTGAAAAGGGCCAGACACTCACTCACTGATCTTTTAGGCCCCTGGACTCCAATCTGTACCTCACAGTTCTAACTATCTGCACAAATTTTTCTCTAATTTACTTCATACTTATTTACTCCATGACTTTCCCATTCCAGAACATCATCAAAGCAACAACAGCTGGTGTACTGCAAAATATCCCTCGTGGCTAAACACACAGACACAGGACAACCAAGGGATTCTCAGTCAAGAAAAACAAAAACAGATAAATGTCATAAACCACCACCACACCACAACAAGACCTCCACACAGACTTATGAGATTGCCTCCTCCCTCCAGCCTCACTATATACATCTTCAAAGTAAGTCAATTTATTTTTATCTGACACAAATGAACCAATCCCTCTACTTACATGAAATTTAATGAACCTTAGTTACAAGACAGGAATGAGTCTCCTCGGTTACTAGTTAAACTGACCCTGCAGTCTGACTCCACTTTGTCTGAGGAAACTTAATGCATTATGGCCATTCACACCACCAAGGAAGTTGTACTGCAGCTCTCGACCTCTGATCCAAATTACTTAAAAAGTGACCTCCATCTAATTGAACTGTGTCACCATTATTTTGTGTGTGTTTTATTTGACCATTTTTATCATATTCTATCACTATTTAATCCTGTACATACTCACTACCTTGCCACTACAGCCACTCAAAGCCCACAACACTACATGCACTGCCTCAACAACATCCCTCTTCCCCCTTACCCAACACTACAACTCCCTTTTCCTCCTTTACCTTTCACTACACTCTTTCTCCTTACCCAACACTACACTTCCTTCTTCCTCCTCTACCCAACACTACACTTCCCTCTTCCTCCTCCACCCAACACTACACTTCCCTCTTCCTCTTCTACCCTTCACTCTCCCTCCTTTACCTCACATAACACCTCACACAATTTTTTTCCCCTACCTAAACGACCTCTCCATCCTAAAGGGATTGTGTTGTGAAGAGCATATTATTTTTCACAGCACGAGTCACCAGCCCCGGCCACCCACCAGTGACTGGTCATCATCCATCATCATTTTTTTTATCTTTTTACCTTTATTTATAAATCTTTATTGACAAACATACTTCATACTGTAGAGTAGCTAAAACAAGTATCTGTGCATACTACATTTTTTTTTTTTTAATGGACCAAAGAAAGAACTGTAGGCCAGAAGCCTGCATTATTGTTCCCTCTGAGAAAAAATAAAAATAAAACAAAGCCAAATTCAAGATCCGTTCATTTCGAGATGCCTGGACACACTGCCTTAAGACTGGAGATTTAGGGTGATAGTTTCTGGGGAATCAAGGTTGTAATATTGTAAACAACTTTATAATATTATTCACAATAATATATTTTACGACGACAAACGTGAATGCTTGATGATCCATTTCAGTAGTGGCTTATATCTTCCAATAAATAGTAACCACTGTCTCTAAACAGTTTAGGTACTGTGTGTGTGTGTAAAATTTCTAATACGACTTCCACAATAAGCAGGGTTGGCATTGATTTAATTAAATTGGTTTATGTGATTAAATAATTGATTTTCTGCTTAAAAAAAAATATATATATTTTTTTATTTTTCATTCAATCCTCTTCTGTCTTTCTTTCCTTCATTCTTTCCTCGTCCTTCTGCCTACGGGTGACTTTACACTCCCTCTTCTTTCTTTCTTTCCTTCATTCTTTCCTCGTCCTTCTGCCTGTGGGTGACTCTACACTGAGTGACAAGCCAGATGGTTTCCTGTACACCAGGAAACCATTTGCTATGCTGGGTGGTAATCATATAACCAAATTTTGACTCCTGGTTGTTTAGTGGGTAATTACAGCACTCCAATTGGATTGAGCTGGTGAAGGTTTATATCCAAGGGGTGGTTGGGGTTTATTGCTCATGTAATGCCACTCAGGGATGAGTGAGGCTGGGCACTCTCATCTTAAATGTCAGGACCAACTTGCCCAGCCCTGGGCTCCTACGCTTTTCTGTGGGGCAACATAGGATTGGATGATGGTTGGATTTTGATTTTTTATCTAAAGTTAACAAAAATAAAATCTGAAGGTTTATAAAAGTTGTATATAACTTTGAGTTGGCATTCATTTATTCAGATACTTAGGCATTAAGTTAGCAGATTTTGGAGAATGTTGCCATTAGAAATTGCTGCATTGTATGAGAGAAAAAATATTTTTACATTTGTCTAACAAAGTATTGAAATTATTTGTACTATACGTCTGAAATAATGAGCTCTAAATCAAAAACTAAAGCCATAAGACTAGGTAGGCTATGCTTGGTCACTTAAGCCCATGTCATAATAATATCAGCTTAAGATTTTTCTGTGGTAATACAATCAGCTTTGGAATATGCTGTCTTGATTACCAATGGCAACTCAGCCTTAACCAGTAGTGTACTGACAGGACTTGAACAGGTAGGCTATATGGATTCTGGGCAGTGGCTTTCAGCCTGAACCATCAGTGGATAGACAGGACATGAAGTTAACAGTATTCAGTATACTGCTTTTGAAATATTAGCTACATAATAAACAAAAATCAAATAAATAAATCAATCAATCAAATCAAAATAAAATAATTTTTTTATTTTTTGAATTAAAAAAAACAATCACCAACCCTGACAATAAGTGTAATTGCTGTGAAATGTGATATTGCCACAAGCCAGCCCTGCCACAGCTCATAACCTGCAGTGGGATGTTTTGTGAACCAGGTTATTGAATAACAAACTTGTTTATGATTCTGTGGCATTCAGTGTCAAGGCAGTTTGTATGCACTAAATCCAGGGCCATATAATTCCATTCTGTTACTTTTTATTACTCTTCTTTCCTTTCCAGGTGGCTTTACATTGAGTGACAAGCCTAATGGTTTCTTGTTTGCCAGGACCATTTACAGTGCTGGGTGGTAATCATATAACCAACCCATGTGTGTTCACCACATGTCAACAAGTGGGTTGGAAGAGGATTAGTGCCCCTTCCTGTAAAATAACCAACTCAAAGACAAACACCCACCCTTTGTGGGATTATGCTGTCTGGCTGTAGTTAGACTATATAGGCCAAATATTAGCTAGAACTCTCCCTATACTGAGAGACAGTAATCACATAACACTGTTCTTATATGGCAACACTAAACAGAGTTGGTTGTGATCATGCGTATCAACCCTCCTGAGATATCACTTGTTACATTTAGAAGTTTGGAAACATCCTCCTGCACAGATACTTGTTTTAGGTAGTGTGTGTAGTCACTACCCAGCAACAACACCCATTCAAAATCTACACTAGTGCTTCAAAAACATCTGTTCTCACCCTACACCCAGCACTAAATTTCACTAAGATATATTTTTTCTCCCCCCCTAAACGACCCCCATTCCAAAGGAACTGTGCTTTGAAAAGCATATGGAATTTCACAGTACAGGTCACTGGCTCCGATCATCTGCACTGCCAGTACATGCATTCCACAAAT
>JAGKTI010013402.1:0-23097 GCA_018397915.1 Birgus latro
TGTGTGTGTGTGTGTGTGTGTGTGTGTGTGTGTGTGTGTGTGTGTCTACTTACGTCCTCAGGCAGGCCACTACGAGACTGCCTCACTGCTACATTTTATCTATTTCAGCTGTGGTACAGAAGACGTGCAAATTGGCCCTGGAGGAAGGTTAGAGTCCAAGAGGATTGGAAGTGAGGTATAATAATTCTCCTATATAAAGGAAAAGGGGAAAAAGGAGTGTGTGATAATCAGAGAGACATTTGTTTTCTTAGTGTAATAGGAAAAGTATATGGCAGGATTATTGTTGACTAAACGAGGAATAAAAAAAAAGAGGAATTAGAGAAAAACAAGGAGGTTTTTAGGAAGGGAAGATGTGTAGAGCAGATTTTCATCCTACGTCTTTAGTTGAATAGTTTCTAGAGAAGGGAAAGAAGTATGTGACGTTCATGGATTTCGAGAAAGCATATGACAGAGTGGATAGACAAGGAATGTGGAAAATATTAAGAATATATGGAGTAAATGGTACGTTGTTAAATGCCGCAAAATGTATGCATGAAGGTGCTAAGGCTGCAGTTTAAGTAGCTAGTGAAGAGCAAATTTTTCTATCTGAATGTTGGACTCAGACAAGGATGTGTCAGGTCTCCATGGTTGTTGAATCTGTATATGGATGGAGTTACAACAGAGATACAAGGCAGAGCATTGGATGTTAAAGTGGCCCTGCTAAGAGAGGCCAGTGTTTGGAAACTTCCTGTGTTGTTGTTTGGAGATGATACTGTATTATTAAATGAAGACGAAGGGGAACTGCATGGCTTTGTAAATAAGTTTGGAAGAGTGTGTAAGAAACATAATCTAAAGGCGAATGTAGGGGAGAGTAAAGTTATGGTCTTCGAGAGAAATGAAGTCAATGAATGTTCAGTAAGGTTGGATCATGAGGAAATGGAAAATTTGAGTGTATTTAAGTACTTGCATAGTGTGATGAATAAGGATGAAAGATTTGAGGATGAAGTGCTTGAGAGGATACAACAAGGAAGAAAGGTTTCTGGTTCTTTGAAAGCAGTAATAAGAAATAGGGAGGTGAGCATGGAAGTAAAAAAGTCGCTGCATGATAGTAATGTGATACCAACTTTAATGTATGGAAGTGAGGCCTTGACCTTGTTGTAAGGACACAAGTCAAGAGTGAGAGCAGTGGAAATGAGTTATTTGAGAGGAACATGTGGAGTTACAAGGAGAGACAGACTGAGAGATGAGGAAGTGAAGGAGCGTTGTTGTGTGGATGTGGATGTGATAGAAAACGTTAGGAGAAATTCACTGAGGTGGTTTGGTTTTGTGGAGAGGATGGAGAGAGAGAGAGAGACTAACGAGGAGAGTGTATGTGAGTGAGGTGAAGGGAGGGGGAGGCCTAGGATGAGATGGAAGGATGAAGTGGAGAGGTGTATGAGAGAGGGGTGTGTGTGAGTTGGGGGGATGGGATGGCAGTGAAATGGTGGGGTACAGGGCGACATGGAAGCGATTTGTTTGTGGCCATCCCTTAAGGGACTGAGGCGTCTGGTAATAGATAGATAGACAGATAGCTGGAAATTGAACCCCAATCCACTCGCAGGCTACTATGGACACTGCCATATATTTTTTAAACAATCCCTTATCCACCTGGGAATCAAACCCGGGCTCATTTGATTGGCAGGCCACCTCTCTACTCACTTTGCCACCGCGGTCCAATTTAGATTTCACCTGGAACTTGTACTTCATTTTTATTGTTATCAGTATTAATATGGGGTTACTGAAGTGTATTGCGCAGATTAAGTCACTAAGGGAGATTTGTTACGGCATCTCCAGAGACACTTAGAATATTTAAGATTAATTCAGTGCTAGTTACGGTGAGGTGGATTGTCATGTATCTACTTATATAATTATGGAGAAGAAAATTCCTTTTCCTTTTCCATGGGAAACTTAGCTCCACTACCACTCCCTAACTAAATCAATCAAACTTTCAGATTAATTGGTATCTCGGCCACATTCAGAGCTGGTGATAAGCTTTGATAAGGAGACAGTGTCTACCTGACTTGAAAACTCTGATGAATTTTGGCAGATATGACAGTGAAATATGCTTGGAACTTTGAAACCATAACTTTCTACAATGGTTTTGATAACAGCAAAAAATTAATGGGTATTTGGATCTCCCCTGAAAGAAATGTATAAGTACAATACCATGAACTACACTGAAAATTGCTTAGACACAAGAGTACCAAATGTAAACTACCTGCAGAGGCTTTAGTAACACAGACAGCCCTCTTCACAAGTCCTGAATGTGTTCTGAAAATTTCACAGAAAACACACCGAAGTAAAGGAAGGCTGACAAACTTGTTCCAAAGGCAGTAATGGAGCTTTCAACAGTACGTTTGCTCCAGTATAAACCTAAGTTATGAGGACTTTCTGTAAACACTAGTTACATTAAATTTACTAAACTGGGGGAAGCTGACAAATCTGCTTCATAGGTAGCAATAGAACTTTTAATGGTGTTTTTGCTCCACAACAGACCTAAGTTATGAGGAAATTCTGTGTACACTGGTAACTGAACAGTTTGGAATAAGAGCTTTGAGCAAAATAAATGAAACAGCTAAAGAGTATACATAACTACACATTACTGGTACGAAGCACATTATGCGAGTACATAGTGCAACCCAAATCATATCCCAATGGACCCCACCCAACCTCACACCTACTTAACTGAACCCCACCCAACTCCGCTCCTACCCTACTGCACCCCTCCGAACCCCATTCCTTCCCAACAGAATCCCACACAAACCCGACACTTTCCCACTGCATTTCGCCCAACGCCATTCCTACCACACTGCACCCAACCCAACAATGCTGCTACCCCACTGCACCCCACCCAACCCCGATCCTTCCCAACTGCTTCCCACACAACCTGGATCCTACCCTACTTTGCCCCTCCCAACACAGTCTTACCCCATAGAACCCCACCCATCCCCACTAATTCCAATGCACCCCACTCAACCCCAATAATACTCCACTGAAACCCAAACAACCCCACTCCTACCTCATTACACCCCAACCAACCCCGATCCAACCCCGCTGCTACACCATTGCACCCCACCCAACCCCACTCCTACCCCACTGCATCCCACCAAAACTCGATCCTACCCCACTGCACTCCACCTAACCCCACTTGTATCATACTGTGCTAACCCAGTCCACTTCCTACCCCATTGCACCACTTCCAGCAACACTTCACCCGACTCAGTAGCCTACTTAATCCTACCCTACTGCACCCCTCAAAACCCTGCACCTACCTCACTCCACTACACCCAAAACCTATTGTTCCCCACTGCCCCCCCTCCCAACCCCACTTCTACCCCACTGCACCCCATGCAACCCCAATACAATCCCCCTTCAACAAACCCACCTTCGCTCCTACCCCACTCCATCCCACCCAAACTCGATCCTACCTCTCTGCACCCCATCCAAACCCAATCCTATCCCATTTCACTCTAACCAACCCCACTCTTTCCCCACTGCATCCCACCCAACCATGATACAACACCGCTGCACCCTACCCAATTCCACTTGTATCCCACTGCATCCGAATCAACCCTGCTGCTACCTCAAAGACCTCCGCCCATCCCTTCTCATACACTGCCCACGACATACCTAACTTATACCCAGCTGCACCCTGCCCAACACGGCTCCTACTCCACTGCACCCAACTTAATTGCACCCCTACTCTGCAGTAACTTACTGAACCCAACTTCCACCCTAGTGCACCACACCCAACACCGTTCCTCCCCAGTTGCATCTTACCCAGTCCTGGTACTACCCCACTGCACCCAGTCCAATACTGCTGGTACCCCAGGGCATCCCACCAAACATCGCCATTACACAGGTCTGCAAAATTAGTCAGTAAAATTTGTTTTAATTCTGAGTAGATATTTTTTTTATTCCACTTATGAACACATTATAACAATATAATTAGAATGTTTCAATCAGATCACATTTTAATACAATATTAAAAAGAAATTTAAGTAAAATATAGCAAATTATATATTTCAACCGATCTATACAATATTGTTCTAATTTAATGAAAATTAAAATATTTATTCAGAGTAATTCTTCAAACAAATACATAAAGGAAACAACACTATTTATTTCATGACTCACATATAACTTCTCAAGTCTTTGTAATGTCTCAGTTTTGATTTTCCAAAATTTCGTTTGGTGGCCAGTCGTTTGCATACTTTCTGGTGCGTCTCAGTGAATCATCCATCAGTATTCTCCCATTATACTGACATCGCAAAGTCCTTGGTAAACTCTTACCATGTCCTTGATATCCTGGTGGAATCTTTCACCCTGTTCTTCATCCACCATCTCAAGATTTTTTGGGGAAAATCCCAAATGCAATACCAAAAAGTGAACTTTGAGACTCACGTTGCAGTCCAACTTCTTAAACTTAACCAACAAATTTCTCACAATTTCTTTGTAAACTGGATCCGTATTGTTACCTAAAAACGTAGAAGTTATACTTTGGTTGATACCTAAGCCTCTCGTCCCAGGTTGTTCATCGCGCCATCAAATTCTGCATCAGAAATCAGTTTTGTGATATCAGGTCCAGTAAATATGCCCTCTTTTAATTTAGCTTCAGACAAACCAGGAAACTTTTGGCACAAATGGATAAAATACCTCCCATCTATTGATAGGGCTTTGGCAAACTGCTCATTAATCTAAGCTTAATATGAAATGGTGGTAACAGCACATTACCTGGATTGCCCAAGCTAGGTCTGATGATGTTTTTGGCACCAAGCTGCGGATTTCTTGGCTCCGCTGTCCCACTCACAGAGAAAACATGGAAAATTTGTACACCCTGGCTGCCGACCCAGTAAGATACATAGAACTTTCAGGTCCCTACATATGAACCAACAGTGTTCATTTCAGTTGATTTTCCCGAGATTTGCCAAATTCTGCTACTTTTTTTTTTAATTCCCAGAATGAGCAACAGGTACTGATGCATATTTTTTTGCTATTATGAAGAAGTACCCCTTTCAGGCCTTTTTTGGATGAATCTATAAATAGTCTCCATTATTCTGCATTATAATCTCTGCCAAGTTTCTGTGGTGGGCCACTTATGTCAGTGCAATAAACCAAGGATCTATTTTTCTTGATATATGGTACATAGTGTTTTTCCTATGTTTCGGTACCAAGAGAAAGTTGTGTCTGGATGCCATAAGTTTCTGTCTAATCGGGACCCGAAGAGCTCTGCAACATCTCTGGGGAGACCGAGGTCTCATCCTAATTAATTAAATTAATCCTGAGAGATTGGCTGTGGCTCATTGCTTGAACAGATTGGGACAAATTCATCGCTTTCTTCCTCTGAGTGAGTTTCTACATAATCAAGACTGTCAGGTGGAGTAGGGATTGATAGATCATGGTCATGTCGTATAGGTCTTATTGCTAATGGAAGATAAGGATAAACAGTTTCTTTCATATTAATTTTGGTGTAGACTTGAACTTTGCAGGAAAAAAAAATAACAATCATTACTATGATTTTGGATTCCTTCATTATCATCGGAATATCAAAAGCAAAGGCCTTCTTTTTAACTTTTGTCCAGTGTCTTAGTTCTTCAACACAAACAGAGCAGACACTGTGAGTGACTTATTTTTTTGCCCTGGTCACCAAGTTTAATTCCAAAGTAGGCGTAATAAGTTTGTTTGTTTTGTTTTTAGCAAAACCTGTAATGTTCTGTCTCTGTTCTTTAACTACAAATTTTCCACAAGTAAGCAGAAAAGATCAGGACTGTTCACACAACCTCTAGACACCATAATGTGATTGTTAGAGTACAATAAAATTTCATTTTATCTATAAAGAAAAAATCAATAAATATCACTAATTTTTTCAGAAAAACACACTATTTGCAATGAATATCACTGTGATAAAAGCAAAAACACTTCACTGAAAATAATTGACAAGCGTACTAGTCAACTGAGTCACACTGTGATGTTTGCTGCACCCCGATAATGGTATAACTCATCAGTGTGTTGTGATCCAGTTATATTCTGGCTTTTTATCAAATAATTTAGATGATTTAAAAATATATTTGAATATTAAAAAGTAGTAAATCCAAACATATTATCATTGTAATAAAAATATCCTTATGTATATAATTACATGGTGCAAAATAAAATAAAAAACTATAACTGAAAACTAAGAAAAGGGTTATGTGAAAGAATATTGTGTGATGCAGAAAAATGGTTTTCATTCTTGAATTCAATGACCAAAAACATATAAAAATCACATGAAATAATTAAAACAATTTTTTCAAAGTATGCCTGTGTTGTCACACTGCTCGTACCCCACTGCACCTCACCCGACCCCAATCTTACCACCCTGCACCCACTCCATTCTGCCACTATCCCACGGCATCTTAGTCAACCCCGATCCTATCTGACTGCTCCCTATCCAACTCCGGTCCTACCCCTCTGCACTCTAATCAAATCCATTTCTCCGCTGCACCGCACCCAACCACGCTGTTACCAAGCTGCACCCCACTTATACCTCAGTGCACCCGACCCAACTTGCTCCTACCCCAGGGGACCCCATCCATCCCCACCTGTGCACCACTGCCCCTGATACAACCACGCTTCTACACCATTGCACCCCAAGCGGTGGCTCGATCGGTAGAGTGGTGGCTTGCAGTCCTGCTGGACCCAGGCTCAAATCCCGGCTGGGGCAGGGAATAGTTTAAGGATCTGAATTTCATAAAAGCAGCCTTTCCTGATCTACCAGAAGACCCGCCGACATGTAAAAATATCCCCGCTAATACCAATGCACCAGACCTGCCCTAGCATATATTCAATATGGACGGTGGGTGTCAGCGCCGAAATGGTGACATGTGGAGGTGTATGGTATGTTGGAGGGCTACTGGGCCTTGGGAGCAGGCTGTGAAGACTATGCCCAGAGTGGACACAGAAAAAAAAAAAAAAAAAAGCAGATTGGCTCCTACTACTCTGCCCCACCCAATCATGCACCTACTCCACTGCATCCCATCGAACCCAGTTTCATCCCTACCCAGCTCCGTTTCCTACCAGCTGTATCCCAGCCAATCCCTCTCCTACCCCACTCTGCCCCACCCAATACCGCTGCAACTGCAGTGTACCCCATGTAACATTGCCATTACTACCATGGTCCTACCCCAAAACTGCTGCCACCTTACTTTACCCCACGCAATATCGCCAGTACCCAATGAACGCTACACAACCTCGCACCTTCCCCACTGCACACCATCAAATACTGTACATACCCCCACAGCACCCCACCCAACACCGCTTCTACCCTACTGAGTCCCACCAAACACTATTACCCCACTGCACCTCAGCCTACCCCAATCGCACCCCAGTGTATCTTACGAAACCCCGTTCATGCCCAACTGCACCCCACCCAACCCCAATCCTACCCTACTACACCCCACCCAACCATGATCCTACCCCAGTGGACCTTACCCATCCCCACTGTTACACCACTACACCCCACCCAACCCTACACCTATACACCTACAGCACTGCATCTCACCCAACCCCACTCCACCACTTCGCCCCACCCAAACACCACTCCTACCCCACTACACCCCTTCGAACTCCGCTCCTTCCCTAATGCACCTCACTCAACCCCACTCCTACCTCACTACACAGACATAACCCCGTTCCTTCCTATCTGCATCCCATTCAACACCAATCTTACCCCACTGCACCCCACCTTATGCAGCTGCTACCCCACTGCACCTTACCAACACCCCCATTAATCCACCCCACCCTATCCAACCCCGCTCCTATCCCCGCACCAATTACCGTTCATAAGGCCACTGCACCCCAACCACTACCGCTCACAGCTTCTACCTTACTGAACCCAACCAAACAAAGCCATAACCCCACTGCATTCCACCCAAACCCGATGCTACCCTACTGCATCCCACCCAATCCGGTCCTAAACTATTGCACCCCCACCCAACCCAGCTCCTACTCCACTGCACCCCACCCAACCCCGATGCAACCCCAATGCACTCCACCCAACTCCGGTCCTACCGCACTGCAGTCCATTAAATCCCTATATTACCTCACTGCAGCACACCTAACCCCAAACCAACCCCACTGCGCCCCACCCAACCCTGATCATACCTCACTGCATATTACCCAACCCTGCTGCAATACCACTCTACCCCATCCTACTGCATATCTACCCCACGCAACCCCCTCTTAACCCACTGCACCCACCGAAAACCGCTCCTACCCCACTTAATCCCAATCCTACCCCACGGTATTCCAACTAGCCCCATTGGTACCAAACTGCTCCAACCCAGTCGCATTCTTACCCCATTGCATCCTCTCCAACATCACTCATACCCTGCTTCACTCTACGCAGCACCAGATCCTAGCCTATTGCACCCCAGAGAGTCTTTCACACTGCACACCCCTCAACCCCGCTCCTTCCCCATCGCACCCCACGAAACCACGGGATTCCTCCACTGCACCCCACCGAACACTGATCCTTACCCACTTAGCCCAAACGAAACCCGAACCTTCCTCACTGCATCCCACTCAACCCCGGTCATGCCCCACTGCATCCCACTCAACCCCGGTCATGCCCCACTGCATTCTAACAAAGCCCACTCTTACTACATCCCATCCAACGACGCTACTACCCCGCTGCACCTCACGCACCCCACTCATACCCCATTTCACCCGACCTAACCCCTCTTTTACTCCAGTGAATCCCACCCATACCCATATGTACACCACTGCCCCCGACCTAACCTCGCTTTTGCCCAACTATACCCCACTCAACATGGCTCCTTCTCCACTGTGACCCACCCAATAGCGTGCCTACTCCACTGCATCCAATTGAACCCCGCTTCTACCCTACCTGACCCAGTTCCTTCCCAACTGCATCCCACCTAATCCCGGTCCTACCCCACTACCCCCTACCCAATGCTGCTGCTACCCCACTGCACCCCACCCAATATCGCCAGTACCCCACGGGACCCAACACAACCTTGCATACACCTCTCCACTCAATCCCACTATCTTATCCTCATCCTCCCCCTCCCTCTCCCCCCCTCCATCGTACGTACACACACACGCGCACACACACACACACACACACAGAGTCATCGCCAGTCTCTCGCTTTCCATCCTCTCCACGTGGCCAAACCACCTCAATATATTTCTCCTAACGCTTTCTATCACATCCACATCCACATCACAACTCTCTTTCACTTCCTCATTTTCTCATCTGTCCCTACATGTAACTCCACATGTTTCTCTCAGATAACTCATTTCCATTGCTCTCACTCTTGACTTGAGTCCATCCAACAAGGTCCAAGCTTCACTTCCATACGTTAGAGTTGGTATTACATCACTATCATGCAGCGACTTCTTTACTTCCATGCTCGTTTCCCTATTTCTCATCACTCCTTTCAAAGACCCAACAGCCTTTTTACCTCGTTATACCTTTTCAAGTACTTAATCCTTAAAACTTCCATCCTTACTCATCACACTACCCAAGTACTTAAATGTACTCACATTTTCCATATCCCCATCATCCAAACTCACTGTCCATTTTAGTGACTTCATTTCTCACGAAGACCATAACTTTACTCTTCCCTACTTTCACCTTTAGATTCTGTTTCATACACACTCTCCCAGACTCATTCACCAAGCCTTTCAGTCCCCCTTCGTCGTCACTTAACAATACAGTATCATCTGCAAACAAAAGTACAGGGAGTTTCCAAACACTGCCCTCTCTCATTAGGGCCACTCAAGCATCCACTGCCCTACCTTGTATCTCTTTTATAACCCCATCCATATACAGACTGAACAACCATGGAGACATGACACATCCCTGTTTCAATCCAACATTCAGCTAGAAAAATTCACTCAGTTCACTATCCACACACACTGCAGCCTTAGCACCTTCATACATACTCTTCACAGCATGCAACCACTTCGCATTTACTCCATAATTATATTCTTAATATTATCCTCATTCCTTGTCTATTCACACTGTCATATGCATTCTCCAATTCCATAAAGGCCGCATACAACTTCTTTCCTTTTTCTAGAAACCTTTCCACTAAAGACCTAAGGATGAATATCTGATCTGCACAACCTCTTTCCTTCCTAAAACCTCTCTGTTCTTCTCCAACTAATTCCTCTGTTATTTCCTTAACTCTGGCCGTAGGGTCGGAGGATCGAATCCACCCAAGGGTCATTGGTAGACATCAGGAAGGGCATCCGGTCATAAAATGCTACACGCTCCAATCCAAAAAGGCCGACGCATGCAAGCATGTTGCAGCCTTCAAAAAACGAACGATTAAGAAAACAAATGCCGTATGATTGGTACACACTTCTTTGTCCCCTTAGCCTTTGTACAGGGGAATAATTATACCTGACTTCCAATCCTCCGGAACTTTACCTTCCTGCCAGGTCAATCTGCATATCTTCCATATCCATTCTCTTCCCCATGCTTCATCATTTTGCCACACTCCATCAATTCCTGGGCCTTTCCCCATATAGATTTTCTTCATTGCTTCCACTACTTCCATTCTACTGATCTCATTCTCTCTTCTCACCTCCCCTCTTCTCCCAGCCATTCCCCAGCCACTTACATTCGTATTACTTTCTTTCTCTACGTTTAACAGTTCATAAGCCCAGGATAGGCAACCTAACCAACCATAACACTGTAGGTAACCCGGAGTAGGATATACCCCACGAGAAATGGAAAAGTTGTTATGCATTTAATGAGCTGAAAAAATACAGGAAAAACTTAAACCCATTGTGTTTTCTTTTTAACCTAAAACAGAATATCAGATCATTATAAGCATGAAATAAAATTAATATGGAAATTATATAAAACATAGGCAATGGTACGTTATTGCAACCCTCCACCTGACCAAGCACATACCCTTTACCTCTCTGCACACCTAACTAAGCGCATAACAGCCCTTACCCCCCCCCCCCCCTGTATAACACAGAGGCATTAAAACTTAAAAATTTCAGTGGTTTATGCATGGTAATAATGAAGTTATGAGCAGATGTGATGAAATTATGACTCGTGCTTTTTTTCGTTTAGGCAGCCATTTTTTTATGATTACATGCTGGTAATAGGTATAACCATGAAACGTCATCCATAATTAGATATTCATATAATCATTTATCATGTAGAATTTCAGCTTCGTAGGTGTAATAGTTGCAAACGTTTAATAGAAAAATGTATTGGGTCCTTCAGATTCCTTGTGCAGGCCACAATGAAATCTGAGATTTTTTTTTTTTACTACTCCTTTATTTAAAGAAAAACTTCTTAAGACACAGCATCCTACATATCAAAAGGCACCAGTTCACCGTAAGACATAACTATGTGAATTCTTATGACTCTATAGTGAAAACTTTCCGAGTTCTGGCCCAGAAACGAAATCTCTATGCCACCTATTTTGTTGATTCCAGTGAAAACAATACCCTCCTTCTACTTCGTCAGGTGAAGGGTAATAATTAAGAAATTATTTTGTTGACGTTGCTGTTGTAAGAAGGAGTATGTACTGATATCTTGTCCCCTCTGACACATGGACACAAACCATCATCAACTGCTCAAATGTCATATTAAGTTCATATCAAACACATGAAACACAAAAACATGGAAAATAAAACATGACAATGAAACAGATAAATGGTTCGCTATAACAGGGTCTAGAGGATCCTGGGGTCACTGTAAGCAGATCCACATTACCATATATCGTCACTGAGTACTTAAATGTTTTCAAAGTGTTCACATAAGGTTCACGCAACATATAAATGCCATTATCCCTTTCTGTCACTATATGTAAAATTTGTACCATGGATGGTAACCTGGGGTATATAATTCCCACAAGCACAAAAAAGGCACCTAGGAGCAGGGGACACCCCCACCTGCAAAGAAGGTCTAAGGGCGGGTGAGAGTAGAGAAAAACAGAGATTCACTGCCCACGTAATAACCATGTGACAACCAATGACTCAGTGGGAAATTACTACCCCACGTTGCGTATTCCGGGTTAAAGTGTTCTCCCCATCTGCTCACTTATTCTCCCTTCTCCATTAGCAATCTACCATTTTTATCTTTTGCTCCCCATTTAACTTTCTTTATCACTCTGTCTAACTCTCTTTACCTCGTTGCAGAACATTTTCTTACATTCCGTCCACTTTACACTCAAATTCCTTCCAAATTCCCCATTCATTCGCATCTTATTCTTGCTAATCTTTTCACCCGTCTCTTCCTCTCTACATACAACTCTCTATTCTGTCTTTCAACTTCCTCTATGCCTCTGCTTCCCATCCACTCACTATGGTTTCTTCTTTTCACCATAGCTTCTCTCACCTCTTCATTCCACCATAGTTTTCCTTTCACTCCCTTTCGTCTTCTCATCCCACACACCACCTTACAACATAATCTTCTGTAAATATCCTGCACACACCTTCCACCTTCCCCATCTGCTCCAAATCATATTTACCCAGTCGCTCCCAAACCTCTCTCTTATGTTTTGCATATTTTCCAGCCTCTTGTAACCTTTCTATCCTCCTTGCACGGACTGCTTCCTCCTGTCTTTCTTTCCTTCTATTTATCTATCGCATTTGTACCTTGACTTTCACTGCCACCAAGTGGAGGTCAGACTGGCACCTCCCCCAACCTCTGTATGCTCTTGCATCTATCATATATCTTCTCATTCTCTCATCCACACATACTCGTATGTATTCAGTCATTGCTTTCCGTTCATTCAGTTCACAACCCACACTTCTTGTCACTCGCTACGTATACCTATGGATCTTTTAGTGCCTAAAGAGGGTAGTGGCTATCATTAACCCCCTCCCTGCACAAAAGTCCACTAGAACACTGCCATTCTCATCCATCTCTGCAGGCACACCTCACTCACAAGCTACTCCATCCACCATCACATTCTCTACTTTCCCATTCATATCTCCAATCACAAACACATTCTCATTTATTTCAGAATTTCCATACACGCTTCCAAATTTGTCCAGAACTCTTTTATCGCTCTGCATTGGCACTCACTCACACTCACTCACACACACACACACACACACACACACACACACACTCTCCCTCTCCCTCTCTCTCTCTCTCTCTCTCTCACACACACACACACACACACACACACACACACACCATTCATTTATGCTATTTTGTGCAACAAAGGAGATTTTGACATGATTATGAGGCATTAACATACGTTATTTATATCTATCATAGTAAAGTAACAGAAAATGTATCGTCTGTGCATAATATACTCATTTTAAACAAGGAGGAATACGTCGTGGCCATTATCTACTCGCGCCTGACAGGGAATATTGTTGTTACCTTATTGAATATTATTTAGCAGATTATTTACAAAGCAAACACTAAACACTTTCAGTCATACTTAAAAGTGTTCAGGAAAAGCAGAAACATATCTGTTAGTACACTGTGTGTAGATGAACTGGGAATGAATTTGGCATAGTATGATAGCCAACAATGACTTCACGGATTAAATAGGATTTATAATAGGAATGTCGCAACTGCTACTTTCCTTCTGACTCTAAATAAACTGATGTAATCTATCTGCAGTTGGTTACCTGTATATATTTCTTTATCGTGTGATGATAGACTAATGAATGCAAACAGTTATGTGGTTATTTATTATTATTATTATTATTATTATTATTTCTTGGGTGTGCATAAGTTTCATTGTCTCTTGTTTTGTTACTTTCAGCATGTACTGAAGAATTATTTTTGTTTATTAACCATTTAACTTTTGTGCCCAGCAATCAAGGTATGTTTTAATCCATTATTCATATTTACTCCTGCAATACTCAAATTCAACATATATATCATTTTTGTTGTACCAACACTGTGTTTTCTGTCATCCTAGCCAATGAACGAGGTTTGGAAAAATGACATCTGAACCAGTGTGAATTTACGGCAACGCAGCTAACACTAACCTCATTCATATACCTCCTCACCACATCCCTCCGTCTCTTCCTAGGTCTCGCTCTCCCTCTCTCATGCTCCACCTCACTCAAATACACTCTCCTAGTCAATCTCTCATTCTCCATTATCTTCACATGGCCATGGCCAAATCATCTTAAGGTACTTCTCCCAGCACTTTCCAACACATATAAATCAACACCACAACGCTCCTTCACTTCCTCATTTGATAATGTATAGCTCGCTCCTGCATCATCCTTAAACATGCTTGGGGTTTCATTCACTCGGGATTTATCTTGGAAGGAACATATTACATCTCTTGTGAAATCTGCTTCCAAAAGATTAGGTGTACTAAGCCGACTCCGAACCTTCTTTATCCCTGCACAGTTGTTGACTTTGTACGTGGGTTTTATTCCCCTGTTTAGAGTACAACTCTCATGTGTGGGAAGGCTCCCCACATACAGCCCTTCTCAATAGGGTGGAGTCAAAGGCTTTTCGTCTCATTAACTCTCCTCCTCTTACTAGCTTCCTTCAACCTCTGTCTCTTCGCCGCACTGTTGCATCTTTATCTCTCTTCTATCGCTACTTCAATGGCTACTATTCCTCTGAACTGTCTGCTTGCATCCCTCCACCTCGACGACGGGCACGTAACACCCGTCTAGCAAAAACCTCTCATCCCTTTTCTGTCCAACTCTTTAATGCAAGAGTTAACCGTTATTCCCAGTCCTTCATTTATGCAACCGGTCAGCTCTGGAACTGTCTTCCTTTGTCTGTATTTCCTACTTCCTATGATCTCCAGTCCTTCAAACGCAGTGTGTCCAGGCATCTCGAAATGAACAATGGATCTTGAATTTGGCTCTCTTTTTGTATTGTTTTTGTTTGTTCTTGGAAGGAACAGTTTGCGGGCCCACGGCCTTTGGTTCCTTCTTCCTTGCATTAAAAAAAAAGAAAAAAAATCCTCATTTGTCTACCTGTCTCTCCACGTAACTGCACATCCATATCAACACAACAACTCTCCTTCACTTCCCCATTTGTCTATTTCTCCACATAACCGCATTATCTACATCAACACCACAACGCTCCTTCATTTATCTATCTGTCTGTCTCTTCGCGTAACTCCATATCCACATCAGCACCACAGTGCTCCACTTCTCTCTCTCTCTCTCCATTCATTTAAACACAACTCTACTTTCTCATTTGTCTGTCTCTCCATGCAACTCCACATCCACAGAAACACCACAACGGTCCCTCATTCGTCTGTGTCTCTCGACATAACTCCACACCCACAAACACCACAACACTTTTGTCAGAATGTCTCAGCCCGTAGCTCCACAGTCCTCTCAGATAATTTATTTCCGTACCACTTTTAATACTAATGAAGACGATTTGGTTCAGCTGAAAGCGCTGGTATCTATCGAAGAACTGATGAACAATATCCTTGCTTACCTTTGTGTATCTCGACAAGAAGGGAAAGCTGTTTAAACACTATTAACACTATCAAAATATACACACAGCTCCAGCGTCCTCCCTCAATCACAGTTAGAGGGTGACTGAAGGGATTCGAAGTTCTATGGTTCACCGAGTTCCAGTTCGAGACAAAAGACTCGTTTTTTCTTTTTTTTTCTTACTGAATAATATTTATCTTTAATATAATTCCAACTACTTTTTCTCTTTAAATTGACCTAAAATTGACTTCTTCCCTCCTAAATGCCGAACTGTAACAAAAGATTAGAAAATGATGCTGTCACGAAGAACTGAATGGATATACATCCATCTTTTTAAAAATCTATCTATCTATCTGTCTATCTGATTGTCTGTCTGTCTATCTATCTATCTATCTATATGTCATTGAGCTATCTGAATGAAGTTGCAAAATGACAAAAATTTGGATCAAGTTAAAGCGAAAAGGGTAGGACTGTTCTAACCCCTTCTTCATCACGCTTTACCTCTTAGATATTAAATTTTTAACTCTGGCTAGATTTCTTCAAATTGCACATTTCCATCCCAACTTTATTATTAAACTGCAACTCCTTTACTCCAGTGTAAAATAGTTCCATCATACTTACTGGTTCCAGACGAGTGTACTGAGCTTAGGTCCCTAAGGCAACCCCTCCTAATCGTGAAAGGAATAATAAAGGCTGTATCTAACCCCTTTACTTGCGAAAAATCTATCAAGATAAAGTCTCAATAAAAAAAAAAGATGAAAAATGTCTTAAGATGAAAAAAAATAAAAATAAAATGAAATAATAAAAGCACGACATCAGAATTAAGAACGAAATTTTAGGATTAATATTTTTTCTAGTAAAAACATACCGTTGCAGATTTTAGTGTTCAAAATACCTATAAATTGCAGACTACGAACACAATTTGCTCTTTACTTTTAGATACTGCATCAAAATTTTCAGGCCTTTTTTTTGTCTTTCAATCTTCAGTTCATTGATGTATTTTCTAATTTCAGAATTACTAGAACCAAGTGATTGTGCTCGAATTGTGAATAATCTCTTTTACAGAATGGACTATTGAAGAAGTATTTAATCCCTCAATGACTGTTGCCATCGAGCGACATCTTACCTTGCCATTGCCGGTGGAATCAAATTAACACAATCTATCAAAAACTGTGAACAATTATAGGAATGGGACGAAGGTCTGGAAGATATTGTCACTGACCTACTCTACCCTCCAAACGGTTCAAGAAGTCAGTGAAATTCGTGAATTAGCCATGAGTGGACATCTATCTTTCGCTTCCTACAAGGCCAGCACCCACTCATACTGCCGGCCTCTGCACTCACTCAAGGGCCTCACTAGCCCTGAAATCAAGGAAAGTTAGGCCCAAAGGATGAAAAGAGTGATGAAGAACACATTCAGTCTGATGTAGACCGAGCAAGTAGCATTGACGACCTGTCAGATGAGGAGGCAGATGAGTGGGACATGACACCTACAGAAGACAATGAAGATGATGACTGAGGACAAGGATGATCTTCCACCTCCTCCTTGCTGCAAGGTTTCTGCACCAGCTGCCAAGAAGAAGGTGGCAAAGCAATTATTTCCTGTTAAAAAGGCTGAGGAGAAGGCGATCATGTCACAGGAACACCAGCAGCTTGAGAAGGAATGAGTTCGTCCTTCCTTGCTCCACCATTTCCACCACTTCCCTCCATCCTACGTGGACTCTCATCATCCTGCGCTATTTCACCACCTGAGCTGGTACCAGGGCCATCCTCCTTGTCACCACAAACCTTGTCTGCCCCACGGCATTCATGGCAGACTAAAAAATATGGTGTACAAGCTGGTATGCAACGATGGCCAGCTCTGAGCGGACCAATCTTTGTCAGTGGCTGGAAGAGAGTTTCAGTATGAAGTCATTCCTGTATGGCTGTACGGAAGGACAACATCTAACCCAAGAATCATGGCTCTGGGTCGCTACCATTCAGATACCTAGCATTTCACGTGAGCTTAGTTATGATTTAGCAATTTTCCACAGAAGAGCATTTAATGACATGTGACCCATGACCTGGCAGATATAGGTCACATATGTATGGAGCATACTTGTAGTAATCATTAACGTCTATAAGCATGCAGTTTCATCCACTCACTGTGGAGATAGGGAACTTGAAAATCGCAGAATGGCCCATCAGAGGTTCAACTTCTAGGTGGCGCTGCCGGCAAATGGAGGTGAGTTTCGACACTAAATGTCATTTTTGTATCGAGGTACTGCAATGCAACGTTTCCTCCAAGAATCATGGCCCTGGCTTAATAATTTTCAGAGCCTTAGCATTTCGCATAAGCATAGTCGTGCTATTAGCTTTTTTAACCGTTTTTGCATTTGATGACCTTTGACCCCTGACCTGGCCAATGTAGCACATAGGTGTAAAATAGAAAACTGTTCAGTAGTACTAGTCAATATCTATATGCATGCAAAGTTTCATTCAATATCATCAAACTGCTGGGAAACTAGGGGGGCATTTTTGAAAATCGGTACTGGTTGCTGGGGATGGTGAAGCCAATCTTCACAGCGTTGCCACTCGAAAATTAGAGGAGAGAGAGGAAAATAGACGGCTCACTTTCGATGGGGAATGACCTCAAGATTACGCCTAATGAAGTCAGCGCTTTCTATGCCCATTAATAATGCTTCTACAGCTCAAAACGCAAAAAGTACGAAAAAAGTGTTTTGGCTGTTCCTAGGCAATGAGTAGTTGCCTAGCAACCAAAACCTTGCAGACACAACTAGGTCATAGGTCGGTCATTGTGTCCAAGTTTGGTAGGAAATAATTAAGTCTGAATGGTAGAGGTACCTGCCACAATTAAAGACAGAAAGATCAAAAGAAAGGAACAAAGTAAGGAAACGTGACTAACAATAAAGGCAGCATGAGCTGGCCAAAAATGCGGCCACCTACGAAGATCAAGAGGTAGCAGTCTCAGATTACTGTATCACCTTCCTGATCATCCTACTCCTCGACACTGACTGCTGGCTTCGTACCAAGGACCTTAACATTCGATGAAAGTGACTCTGGTGTACTTGATACAACAAGACTGATTGCGAACAGTTCGGTACTGAGGTACTTTCTTTTGTTTTTTGACCAGTATATACTTGATGACGCACATTATGACGGAGACAAACAAGTCACTAACAAAGGACAACAATGGACCCGCAGGATTTGGTTTTGGACTGAAGTGACAGTGCCTTCATTGTATGTGTTCTTGGCACTGATGATGATGATGCCTTTGGTGAAGAAACATGTGACTGGATGACTGATGTTCTTACACATCTCAATGTATTCGGCAAGAACATGTCTTGAAACATGTGAAAGAACATCCTTCGTTTCCTTCATTTCTTGGATAACACTGCCACGGACACTACAGATACTTTGTGAAAGATCAGATCCGTTCTGGAGAGCCTCACAGGCAAGATAAAATGCTATGTTGGGGCTTTCCAGAAGGTTGTGATTGATGAGTCGCTTATGTTATTCCGTGGCCGTATTTCTTTCAGACAGTACATCCCATCGAAACATCATTTTAGCATAAAGAATTTGTACTATGTGATTGTAAGACAGGTATCGTCTCAGATAAGATGATATACACCGGGGCAAAAACTGATATTTAACATAGCGATCGTCTTGGGATTTCTAGCTCAGTAGTGAAGACAGTGATGGAAGATCATGTGGGTAGATGTCACTTACCCTACACAGATAACTGGTACACCTCTCCAGACCTGGCACTCCACCTGCTCACAGTAATATTGGGTGCTTTGGCACAGTGTGGTCAAACCGCTGTAGCATGCTAATTTTCAGTAATGAGCAAGAGAGAGGCGCTGTGGAGATGCAATGAATCACGGATCTTCTTGCCCTGCATTGGTGAGACAAACCTGATGTGCACATGGTATCACCTGTGCTTACAGGAGCTCTTGCTGACACACGGAAAACAGATCCTGAGACAGGTGAACGCATTCAGAAACCAAATGTAGTCATAGACTTCAGTCATTATGTGCACTTGGTGGATAAGAGCGACAAGGAGTGCGTTCGTCATTCTGTCAAGTGGTATAAAAAACTTTTTCCACTTGGCATACGTGTGCGTTTAGAATGCACATCACTATTACTGCCAGAAATCCGGACAGAAAATCTCTATGAAGAAGTTCATACATGATTATGTGCAAGGAATCTTGCAAAAATACGGTCCACTGTCGTCATTGCCATGAGGACGTACAAGTACAGGCCCTCCGAACTGACTTCGTGCCAAGGATTGGGCTGCTGTATATTTTCTGGAAAAACTGCCCCCACCCAGTAAAGGCCAAGGACCACCAGGTCTTTGGCAGGAGTGCCAAGCTACTGTGCCAGATTTGTGCAACAACAAAGAGGCTGCAGCGAGAGTGAAAACTCACCATCTGGCAGTGTCACGGATGTAAGGTGGCCCTCTCTCCTTCCTGCTTCCCAGAGTACAATACCAAGGCAAAGTTCTAAGTGTGACATGAAGTACTTGTTAAAACTAACAAACTAGTGAAGATATGAAAAATGAGTCGCTACAAAGAAGTTGTTACGAGACCTCCATGTGTCCGAAATCTCACTCTCTGACGGCTGGGATTCGAGTAGCTCCTGGGAGGAGAGGTTGGAGAAGAGGTAGTAAAAGGATTAAAGAATCCCCGAGCTAGACCTTACAATGAGATCATATAGCCCCGCTAGGTAACAGGAGAGCGCTACCCCTCCCGGCAAGGCGGTCCCGGGCGCGGCTCGAACTCGCGACCCCCCGGTCCCGAGCTTCATGCTCTACCTCTGAGCCACCGTGCCCCCTAAAGGAAGAGGCAGTAAGAGAGAGAGTGTAATGAGTCTCTTGGCCAGTACCGCACCGGCGTCCACATCAGCCATACCAGGCACACATAGGATGCGTTTCACCACCTGGAATATAATAAAAAGCATCGTCATCGTCATCGCCATCGAAATCGTCAATGTCATCGTAATAATATATGGAAAATAAAACGCTCAAGAGGAGCGGCTACGAAGCCTTCCATTCCATTTACCCTATCCCGCTACTTCTTCTTGGCGATGTATTTGTGATCGGGCTGCTTGTGAATGCTAAGGTGTAATATTCAGAATAAATCGCTGAAGAGAAAATGTTAACTAAGAATTCTAGGACTGATGTGTGCATGCTGAGGTGTAATCTGCAAAATAAATCGCTAAAGAAAAGGTGTTACGAAGCCTCCTCTACCACTTATCCTGCCACTCTTCTTTGTGATACATGTGTGGTAAGGCTGGCGTGTGAAGGTAACCATGGTATAGTGAGGAAGCCATTATGAAGGCAAGAACTTGCTTAGACGGTCATCAAGCTTCTTGCGTAGGAAGAAGGCACGGGTATTTACAAATTCTCGCATCAGCAATAGGAAATCAATCAGTCAATCAATCAGTTAATTAATCAGTCAGTTAGTCAACCAGTTAGTCAAGCAATCTGTCAGCCAATCAGTCCAAGAGCAAAAGACATTAATATAAGGTCAAGATAAAGTGAAAATACTCTAGAAACCACCACCTCAGAATAGAGAGTAAACGGATGAGAGTGAAGAGTTGAGAGTAAAGTGAAGAGAGTTGGGTAAAGAGAGTAATGTAAGGAGTAAAGTGAAGAGAGCTGGGTAAAGAGAGTAAGGTAAGAAGTAAAGTGAAGAGATCTGAGTGTAAAGTGAGCAGAATAAAGTGAAGAGATTGCTGAGGAAAACTGATCTATAAATGAAAATCTGTTTATGCAGGAACTGGTCCACAGAGGATAAAAGTTTGCAGGGATTTGCCTCTAGAAGTGTAGGTGGTTAAGAACTTATTTAATCATTTATTTTATTTATTTATTCTTACGTGATGGAGTATAACATTAAAGGAAATCTATGAATTAGGGGATACAAAATGAAGAGCAGTCAGTGTTCCTTTACTTGTCAAGCTCTCCTCACTCCTGTGTGGCCTTCAGCAACATCGTTCCCCCGCAAAAAATAATTCTCCCAGTAAAGGAGTCAGCTCCAGTTAATCAAAATCTTGATTGCAATATTTCAGAGCTTCTGACATTCATCCTGACATTTGTTTTTTCTCACTCCTCGTGGATGATAAGGTCACCAGTGATTATTACTTAATTTCTGTGATAGAGTGCTTTATTTGGTTCTGTTCTTTATCTGCAGTATTAGCAATGTGCACAGACTTTTAAATTAGCAACCACCAGTATACGTGTGTAAATGGAAGTACAGTCTCGGACAAACATTCTCTTACAGGTCTTTCCTCTGAAACTAATGAAATGATATTACACTCCCTGCAAATTGCCTAAATCCTTCTGGTTAGTTCGGCAAAATATCATTAGGCGTTGACGCTCTCCCGAGATACTGTAAAAGAACTACTCACCACAACTGTACTTACCTATAATCCTGTCGAATAAAGTTTCTTAAATTATCACAGAATTATATGAAGTACAAAAAATTAAGAATGTTAGCTGTGGTTGTCGAAGATTACTACCGCATCAAGATATTGAAATTTTTTGTAGCTTATTCTTGGCACCACCAGACAGAATAGGAGAGTTGTGAGAAACGGCAAAATGAACGCTAGTTGTAACACTACCAGTTACTCGTACAATTATATGCTGACGTAATAAAACCGCCTGGGGGTTGCAAGATTAAGATGAAAAATACGTTACCTTGCTGAAGGCACTGAATAATTTTTTTTTAATGCAAGGAAGAAGGAACCAAAGGCCATGGGCCCGCATACTGTTCCTTCCAAGAAAAAGCAAAAACAATACAAAAGAGAGCCAAATTCAAGATCCGTTCATTTCGAGATGCCTTTTTTTTTTTTTTTTTATGTGTCCGACTCTGGGCATAGACTTTTATAGCCTGCTATCAAGGCCCATCCGTCCTCCTACATACCATACACCTCTACATGTCACCACTTCGGCGCTAACACCCACCGTCCATATTGAATACATGCTAGGGCTGTCTCATACAGGACTGGTGTATTGGTATTAGCGGGGTTATTTTTACGACATGTCGGCGGGTCTTCTGGTAGATCAGTAAAGCCTGATTTAATGAAATTCAAATCCTTAAACTGTTCCCTGCCCCAGCGAGGATTCGAACCTGGGTCCCTCGGGACTGCAAGCCAACTTTCTACCGATCGAGCTACCGCCTAGCCTGGACACACTGCGTTTGAAAGACTGGAGAGCATAGGAAGTAGGAAATACAGACAGAGGAAGACAGTTCCAGAGCTGACCAGTTGCATAAATCAAAAGACAGGGAGTAACGGTTAACTCTTGCATTAGAGAATTGGACAGAAAAGGGATGAGAGTTTGCTGCTAGACGGGTACTACGTGTCCGTCGTAGAGGTGGAGGGATGCAAGCAGACAGTTCAGAGGAACAGTGACCGTTGAAGTAGCGATAGAAGAGAGTGCAACAGTGCGGCGAAGAGACAAAGGTTGAAGGGAATCAGTAAGAGGAGGAGAGTTAATGAGACGAAAAGCCTTTGACTCCACCCTATTGAGAAGAGGGGAGCCTCCCCACACATGAGAGTTGTACTCCATACACGGGCGAATAAAACCCGTGTACAAGGTCAACAACTGTGCAGGGGTAAAGAAAGTTCGGAATCGGCTTAGCACACCTAATCTCTTGG
>JAGKTI010013403.1:0-23097 GCA_018397915.1 Birgus latro
GAAGTATATTTTCCTCAGCTTCAGGCTATATTACCTCTTCTTAACAGTGAATTGTCCACCTAATTATACTCTGTATGTGCACAAATACTGTCTTAAAAGCAGCAGATTCCTTCACTTCCATTTCTCCAAGCTTTACTCACATACAGTAGTTCTTAATTCAATTTATTGGTTCTCTCTGTACTCCTCATATCATGTATCTGCCACTATTACTGACCCGGACTCTCTTTTCTGCTCTTACATGAAAGCTGATGACTGCAATGCACAATCCTTTTTAGCAAAAAACAGTTTACAGATTGACTAATTTGGAAATAAATTATTGCAATGCAAAGTGAAAATAAATGATTTACAATTTCTATCTATTTATTGCCAGACGCCTTAATCCCATAAAGGGTGCCCACAAACAAATTGCCTCCATGTTGCTCTGTCTCCCGCCATTTCACTGCCCTGCTCCCAGCTCACACCCCCCTTTCTCATATACCTCTCCACTCCATCCTTCCATCTCATCCTTGGCCTCCCCCTCCCTCTCCCCCCCTCCACCTCACTCACATACACTCTCTAAGTGATGGGTTACAGTACAGCCCCTCACTTAGCACCAAAGACGCATTCCCAGCTATTAATGCTTGAAGTAAAAATTGTTACAACTACATTCCAACAAGACGGAGCATTTTCATATCCTCACTCTTAAGAAGAATCATGGCATCATGTGACTGAGTATGGCCTGATTTTCTACTTGTTTCATTATATATACTAGAATTCCTCTAACAACGAGACTTACTTTGTTGCAGGTCAAATGCAATGAACAAAAAAACAGAATAATAATAAAAATTGCCATCATATTAATTACAACAATAATACAGTAACCTTCCCACTATCCAACGTAATAGAGCCAAAGGCATGACTGGAAAGTGGTCTTGTCCGGATGGTGGCCCTGAAGCTCCAGCACTGGTCATTCATGACCCTAACCTAACCTAACCTAAATCAGAAAACCACCTACCTACCTCCCTACCAGACATACATAGCAATTATTTAAGTCCCCTTTCATATAAATAATGCACACAAAGCATGAATTAATTTAATTTTAACCAAAAAATGATGATTTAGAGGAGAGTAAGGCATAGGTGCTCACAACTTGCCAGCAAGTGTAAGTATAAGACATGGAAATCACTAAGAAAATCACCCTTTCTCACATCGTATGCATTAAATAATGAACACAAAGCAAGAAATCATTGAATTTTAACCCAAAAATGATGAATTTGAGGTAAGTAAGGCATAGGTATTCACGAGTTGGCAGCTTAGTGTAAGCATCGGATGTGGCAATCACTATGAAAATCATCATTTCTCACATCTTATGCACTAAAATATGGGATACAAAGCATCTAATAAATAAATTGTTACCAGAAAAAGTGTTAGGTATGGCAAAAGTGTTCACTGTTCACCAACAGCACCGGCCATTCTTGACCCTAACCTAACCTAACCTAAATCAGAAAACCACCTACCTACCTCCCTACCAGACACGCATAGCACTTATTTAAGACCTCATTCACATAAATAATGGGCACAAAGCATGAATTAATCGAATTTTAACCCAAAAATGATGATTTCTGAGGTGAGTAAGGCAGGGGTGTTTGCCAGCTGACTACATAATGAATGTACGGAAGAGACATGATTATTACTGAGAAAATCACCTTTTCACAGCCTATGCACTCAAATATGGGATGCAAAGCATGAAGTAAATAAACTGTAACCAGAAAAATTATGATTTAGAGGTGTGTAGGGCAAAAATGTTCACCAGCTGACTAGATAGTGTACGTATGTAAGAGACATGGTAATCACTGAGAAAATCACCTCTTTCACAACCTGTGCACTCAAGTATGCGACGCAAAGCATGAAGTAAATAAAATGTATCCAGAGAATGAGGATTTAGAAGTGATTATGGAAAATATTTAGCAGCTGACAGTGTACTTACATGTCCATGATGGTTGTTAACGAATATTACCTCACCTCTTAGGTTTTTACAGTGGTCATAATTGCTCTTGAAGCATGTCCAGTAAGCCAGTGTTTAACTACACTTAATCCTTAGCACTGTGAATTATGATTATTCAAACAAGAACGAAAATACCGCAAACGATCCGGCAACTCTTCACTCTTCACGGGAGTTGAGAAAGAACCAGCAGGACGGGGGAAGCATGGGAAGGGAGCTGGTCGGAGCGCATGGGAAATTCAAACTGACATGGTAAAAAAAAAAAAAAAAATCGGATTTTTTTGGGGGGGAGGGGGGGACCATCAGTCTACGATGTCCGAACAGTGAGGTAACCGGATAGTGGTCGTCCGGAAAGTAGAGAGATTACTGTAATAATAACTCACTTGATGTAGTGCTGCTTTGGGTATCTGCCCTTTACTCTCTTCCTTCCTTCCTCATCTGTCTTTATTTCCTTCATTCTCTCCTCCTCCTTCTGCCTGCAGGTGACTTCACACTCTCTCTTCTGTCCTTATTTCCTTCATTCTTTCCTCTTCCTTCTGCTTATGGGTGACTACACTGAGTGACATGCCAAATGGTTTCCTGTACACCAGGAAACCATTTACTACATTGGGTGGTAACCATATAACCAAATGGACTGGTTGACAGTCGATTTTTTTTTTTTTAAGTAAGCAATTTATTGGTGTGATAATGTGCTGAATTATCCTATGATATAGTTAATTTGACAAGCTAAAGTAAAAATTTGGATATACAGTAAAACCTCGATATAACGGACTTCAGTAGACCGGAATTCGCTTTTATCGGACTCGAGGAGCTACTGGACTAAACCCCTATATATCGGAAAAAGTCCGATATTGCCAGAAAGCAGTCCAGACTGCCTGACAACTTCAGCTATGTTCACCACAATAAGACAAGTAAAAGACATGTTTTTCAGTGCACAGTACAGCATTATTATACCATTTGATTAATGTAGTGAAGGTATAACACAGTACATTACTGCAATGGTGGTGAAAACTACCAATGCAATCCGCACTAATGTCTGATATATCGGAAAAAGTCCGGAATAGCAGGGGTAAGTCCGGATGTCGCTTTTATCGGAAAATCGCATATTTCGGACTGGCCTGAGCCCCAATTAGTCCGTTATGGTGAGGTCTTACTGTATAATCCTTTAAAGTTGCACAAAAGGAGATTGATGGCAGTGCGAGTCTTGAGTGGCCGTGACATCATACACCCAGAAAGCCCGGAGACAAATGTTGTGAGATTGTGGTTTTGCTGATTAGCAAAGCTTTGCTTCGTCATGGCTAAGTCAACAAATAACCACCATTGGTGCTTTGTTCCACCTGTGTAAGAACAAAGGTAGAATCACACCAAAACAAAGATTCATCTCTATTCCAAGAGATAGGAAAAGCATCGGGAATACCCAGCCACAGAGGGCAACTCCTACTGCTGTGAAGCAGTGTGAAAAATACCAAATCAGCAGTCATTTACTGAAATCTGGTAAAAAATTTGTGCCTAATATGACTATTAGTAAAAAATCAGGTTTCAGAGCTAAAAATGCTAAAGTCAGCGGATATTTACCCTTCAAATCGCCAACATGCATTGACAGACTTTCATTTTGCACAGATATTTATATACAGCACAATTAAATGTATCTGCATTGTAAATCAATATTCACATAAAACAGAAGTCTGTCAAAGCAAATTATCAAGCTAGAGATGAAACACTTCTGGTAACAAATTTTTGTTCTTAATCCTGAAGTTTTATTAGCAGTAAAATTAAACAAAAAATTTTGACCGAACCTATATGGTGATAAGAATTATAATATCCTAACATGTACAACTAATCCTAACCGAACAGTCACCTGTCAAGCAAAACCAACCCTAACTTTGGTTTAGGTCATTGGTAGGGATGTGAAAATCTTATTCTCCAGATCAGACTGGCTGTTACTAAAAAGATGTTCAAACATCACCAGTACATAAGACCAAGAAATGAGATGGCCAAATACTCCACAGAGGTATAGCTGTCCACGGCCAGGCCTATCTAGAAGGAAAAAAACGCTGAAATATATCGGTCCGAGTGACATCTTCCTCGTGTATTACTGCTCAAATTCAAGGCTATGTGCCCTTGGAGCCAGGACCTAGCAATACTTACACTGATTCAGTTCATAAATCACCTCATTATGACTTTATCAAATCTAATCCTTGTGCTACCCAGTTGTCCTACAGGTATGTGCCTGGTTGCCACAAGGTTCACCATCATTACAAATCTCTCTAAAACCAACAAAACTATTCACTAAAGCACTAAAGTAGCACACGTCATCTTTAACCCGTCCAGTCCCGACCGATTTTTTACCCAACACACCCTCAGAACACAACCGATTTTCAACTTTTTTGGGGGGGCTCAAACCTCTGCTTTTGGTGAGAAACATTGAAAATTCATTGAGAAATTGCCCTCCTGAGCTTATAACAGGTGTCAGTCAGCCTTACGTTTTCCTTCTTTCTCAGGGTACCTGGCTAAAGAAAACAAACTATGGAAGGGTTAACTAATTCAAGCCACTTTAAATTATGTATTTATTTATTAATTTGGTACAAATTTATGTGGAGTACAAGTCTATATTGGTTTTCACACAATAATATAGGCAATAAAAGCATTGTTCACTCATCCAAAACCCCAGCATATGGCACCTTCCTTTACGACACTACCTCCTCATCACTTCTGTTTGTTTCTCCCTCTAGCTTCTTTGTTTCTTTGTCTTCCACCTCAGGAATCACTTTCACCGTGAATTTCGTCATTGGAGAGACCGTGGGGCATCATATCTTTACTAGCCAGGTTACTGCTAAAAGGTGAATTGCCGAGTGTGGGGGGGAGGGGGGGAGGATGGGGCCAGGCAGTACCCCCGCTTGACAGCAGGTAGAGGAAGGTCTCCCACATATGCCTACCAAAAATCACCCGCGAATCTTGAAAAATGTGCAAACGACGGGCCTTGCAACTGACTGACGTACAATGCACCTCGGTGGGTCTGTCCGCGGAAAAAAGTAGTGATGTGCATCGTACGTCAGTGGAACTCGGCGAGTTAAGACAGCTATCACACTAAGTCTTACATACCTAGAATGATAATAACAGCAGAATATCATAGAAATCTTACCTGTGCCAGAGTATGACTCCCAGACATTGTTATGAGCAGAGGTCAAAATGATGGGCTGTGATGTCACAATTAGGATGCATGTTTCGCGCGAGATACGATAATTTCCAACTTTGCCTTTTTTTTTTTTTCATAAAAATTTAATCGGAGAGAAAAATTAACGATATTCCGATGATTACGAGTGACCATTTTATTACTTTATGTAATTTGTACTCGACCATCAACCAGTCCATTACGGCGCCTGGTGGTTTAGTGGGTAATTAAGGTGCTCCAATCAGACTGAGCCTGTGTAGGTTTATATCCAAGGGGTGGCTGGGGTTTATTGCTCATGTAATGCCACTCAGGGATGAGTGCACTCTCATCTTAAATATTTGTCAGGAGCAACTTGACTAGCCCCGGGCTCCTACACTCCTCATGAGGCAACACAGGATTGGATGATGGATGGATGGATAATAATAAAGAATGCAATCATCATCATCAACATCATCATCATAATACAGGTATCAAAATAACAATAATGATAATAATGCAACTTTTTTACTTTTAAAAAATTGTCAAACCCTAGCTCCCCCCATGGGAGACTCAGTCAGCTTTCCTATTGTTTTCCAGTTCAATATCTGTAAAATGTCTCTGTAAGTTCTTTCACTTTCATATCAATTACAAGACCAAGTTATCCCACATCAAGACTGAGGTTACTATCACTTCCAATTTCAATTTAATTTCAACAATGAACTTTGATAACTGACTTTAATGGCACCAGCCAATCCCATATTACCATACTGTACTATTTTTGAGAACAGAGGGTCTTGGCTATGATTCTGTCCAGAACATTTAACCCCTACACCGCAGGTCGTCACTTTCGTGACAGTCGGGTGCAATGGATCATACCGCAGGGCGTCACTTGAGTGACTCTGTGTTATTTTTAATTCCCCCGGGCTTTCAGGTGGTGACTTGTATCATCTATCAGCACTGCCAATGTCCAACAACGGTCAGAGCTACTAATGTCATCAGTACTCCCATCCACTGGTGACAATTTAGCCATTTTCCCCCATTCTAGACTCTCCTCCCTACCTCCCCTCCATTAACCTCTCGTGTCGTCTGCTCAGCCGCTCTGTGCTAAGTAAATCTTTCCCAGATTTTTCCACTGTTTTCATCCACTGAAATGAACCCTATGCCCTATTCTTATACAAAATAATATATATATATATATATAAAATAAGGTAATTGATAATGCCATACACCTGGAATTGGCTAATTATCACTTGCCAACATCCAACCTGCACTTGTTCGCTAATTTCCCCTGCTTTTTTTCCCCGTGAAATGCGCCGTATGAGCTACTATCGTAATATAAATGTATATAAGAAAGGAAGGGAGAAGCCTGAGTGATATTTATATTCACCTGGAACTACCTAATTTATATGTATTGTCTAGATTTCCTACGACTTATTTCTTAGCATATACATTAGCAGCTGACATTTTCAACTCTTTGCTACCAGATACAGCCAGTTTGCTCTCGTCCTTCTCAGTGAAATGACGCCCGTCCATTTCTGCCTCTTTTGCGCCTGTTATAAAAGGCCCTGTGACCTCTACTCCTACAAAACATAGTGTGGGAAGCGGTAAAGGACTGTAGATATATACCAGTGTTATAAAGTAATAGAAATAATAAAGTGTGAGTGCGTATATGAGTAAGAAATGAGAGAAAACCAGCCACGAATTAGCGGGAGTGGGAGGCTCGTATGCGCGCTTGTATTTTACAATGCTTTCACAGTTTTTTTTTTTTTTTAGTATGGATTCCAAACTACTTGGAAATCACTGAATAGTGATTCTAGTGATAATATCTGGCAGTGGTATTCAGATTAGGGGATGTCGGGAAGTGTAAAGTGGAGACTTAGTTACCCAACTTCAGAAGTCTCCACAAGTCCTACGGTAGTCAATGAGTGCTAAAAAGACATCCCAGGAGAAAGCTGAAGGTATGTGCCATATGCATATGTAATTATTATATTCTAGGACTAATAATTGATTTTTGGCAAATATTTTTAAAAAGTCAGTCGGAGCGCGAATATCCCCGCGGGAATGGCACAGAAAACCTCCGACAACCCCACGGTGTAGGGGTTAAGTGTTCTGTGAAACTCTGAATATAAATACTGTAACAGTACTTTGTTTTCTTGAATTTTACTGACAGTTTAATTCTACCTTTTCTACCCTTACTCATGCTAAATGATTTTATTCAGATTAGGAGAGGCCCCTCAAGCCAGAGGGATTCATCTAGTTTATTTATATTAAAAAAAAAAAAAAAATCTACATTACCATTGTGACAAGAGTTCAAAATACATAAACCCAGTCTGACCTACCACTTACTATGAATGAACTTTTGAGGAAAAGTCCTGATTAACCTCCTTCATTACTGGCTAGGATGCTGAATGTAAGCAAAGCCATTTCTCTCCCATACCAAGTGGTTCCCACCCAGTTAGGAGGGCACCAGTGGCATTGTAAATACTGCTATATTTACATTTTTTCACAGTTACCCAAACTTTATGTATCCAATCATATAACTCTCAAGCAGTGTCCTCACTGAAAAATGGATATGAATGTCTTCACTGAAAAATGGATCTGAAAGTCTTCACTGAAAAATGGATCTGAAAGTAAAGTGAAGTTCTCTGTGGGTGTGCTGAAGGAGAAAACCGTGACCCACTTGTTGCAGAAAATAAGAAGACCGTGACCCACTTGTTGCAGAAAGCGTATTTAGCTTGAGGACTCGCCACCATCTTTTTCAGGTTTCTTATCACTACCATCCTCATCAATTGACACACATAACAGATTCATCCCCTGATGGGTCTGTTTCCAATATACTGGACATAAATTTCTTGTCACAATTAGAGGAGAGAAACACAAGAGGCTACATCGCAAAACTCAAAACCTCTCCCAACACGTTCAAGAGTCAGGCTGAATCCATCCAGGGATTGCTGGGGATATGAGGAATACCATGGGAAAATTTATAAAATATACCAGTACTGTACGACACTTCTATGGGGTATTATGTCACAGGTGAAGCAAGAAACTGGTCAAGACTTATGATGTACAGTATTTGCTATCTTTTATCATGTGATTGTGATAATCATGATGCCAACCTGCTAATACCCATAATAAAAGCTAATATGCCACATCGAAACATGCCAAAGTAGCCAAGCCGAGCATTCTTAAACCCCAATTGCTTCAACTACAGTAAATAACCTCAGTACATATTTACGGATGTCACGAATTCGGACCTGCGCTGCACTTTCTTTCTTCATATGCATGTACAGATAATAGTTTTCTGCAGATGAAGGAGTCACAAGGCAATGTTTCCTTACAGCTACTTTTGTCATGTGACTCAATAAAGCTTGCTTGAATTAAATGTTCCATTTTGCTGACAGGCTGTAAACCATATTCACTTCACCTCCCTTCAAATTCCTATCCAGGCATTCTGTGGCCTACTAAGCTTAAAGTATGGTAGCAAGTCAATGAAACTCTTCAAAGAAGAGACTGCCTGTTAATTACTGATTCTATGTTTGTGCATGTTGCACTGACACTGAAAAAACAGGCATCCCAAAACACAATTTCTCTTTCTCTCTCTCTCTCCAGCCACAAACATCTCACACAACTAATTCATGCATAAGCTAGTTTAATGAATTTTAAAAGTTTATTGTCAGAGGATAACAAATTCTCAAAATAACTGATAACTACTGTTGTGTAAGCTCAGTTACACTGGTTGCCTATACAAACAAATTAAATCATCATCATCATCATCATCATCCAGACCTCCTTTCCCATCCTAGGGCAGGGCGAGGAGTAGCAACATCCAGATAGCCCAAGTCTGCCCAAACCAAAGGGACACACTTCCATTTACTCATCACTGAAGTCCACAGCAGCCTGGCTCTATCTGATACGCCAAAAACATTCCCCACATTCTGTGGCTTCACATAAACGTTTCTGATAGAGTCAATCCGGATGCTGTCATGTCAAAAAGGGGTGACAAATCCCTGATCATGCACTTCTTCTCACAACATTCATCCAGCCAGCTCGATCTCTTGTCAGTCCCCTAGCCTCACCGACTTCCATACCTCTCTTCCTCACACACTAATCCACCATATCCCTCCACCTTCTCCTTGGCCAACCTCGCATTCTCCCTCCTTCAAATTCGCTCAGATATATCCTTTTCACCACTCTATTGCTATCCATTCTCTCCACATGACCATACCATCTCAGGACACTTTCTTTGATTCTGGTGTCCACAAACTTCCTCACTCCACATCTTTCATGAATCACATTATTTCGTATGCTATCCATTCTCTGTACTCCTCATACATTCCTCAGCAGTCCCATCTCCACTGCTCTCACTCTTGACTTTTCATTTTCATGCCACACCATAGTCTCACATCCATACATTAAAGTTGGCACTAACACTCCTTCATGTAAGTCTCGCCCAGCTGCAACACTCAAGCCTCTGTTCTTATCAAGGCCTTCATTGCACCAGCTACTTTCCTTCCTTGTGTCACTCTATTTTCCACTTCTTTTAAACATTTTCATCTCTTTTCTATCACTGTACCTAGGTATTTGAACTCTCTCACCAATTCCAGTCTCTCACTACTCACTGCACCGTCACACTGGGAGTCATCTTCACTCTCAATAACCATCACTTTTTTTTCTACATTTACTCTCAAGGCATAATGGTCACAGACATCAGTAAAACTCTGCACTAGTCAACCAAGTTCTTGTCAGGTATTTGCAAGTAGTACCGCATCATCAACATAACAAATTTGAGATATTCCATCCATCACCATTCATTACCAATGCCATCCCTCTCTCTATTACTTGTGTTTTTACTTCTCTCATCACCCCATCCACATATATATTGAACAACCATGGGGACGTCATACAACCTTGTCGCATGCCCACACCAATCGTGAACAATCACTTAGATGCCCATTTACTCTTACATATGTTTCGCTACCATCATAAATAACTCTTGATGGCAACTAGCAGCTTACCATCTACATTGTACATGTGCAAAAACTTCCACAATCCTTCTCTGTCTACTTTGTTGTATGCTTCTTCCACATCCATAAATGCCATAAACGCCTTATAGTCCCTCTCACAAGCCTTTTCCACTATCTGCCTTACTGCAAATATCTAATCCACATATCCTCTGCCACTCCTAAAGCCACCCTGTTCATCATTCACTAGGACTTCTGATATCTCTCTTTCATTTTGTATAATAATTCTTCCATATACCTTCCCTACCACACTCAGTAAACTTATGCCATGATAATTCTTGAACTCACTTTGCTTGCCTTTATTTTTGTAGAGGGGTGCAATCATAGCCTTTTTCCACTCTGCTGGCACAGTTTCACTCATCTGTGCCTTCTTACATATCTCCAACAAGCACTTCATTCCGCTCTCTCCACTACACTTAATCATATCTGCATACACCTCTTCAACCCCAGCTGCTTTCCCATTTTTCAGCCGCTTCATGGCATTCTTCGCTTGTGCGAGCGTCACATTTCCTGACAAAGCATTTCTTCTCTGCACACTCACAAAACCAATCATGTTTACAGTGGCTCTGCCCTCTCTATTCTCACTCATCAGGCTTTCAAAATATTCTTGCCATCTGGGCCTTACTTCATCCCCATGGGTCAATAATCTACCACTTACATCCTTCACACTTTCACATAAATTTTCGTTGTCACTTCTACATTTCCGCACCTCTTTCCAGAATAACTTCCTATTTTCAGAGTAATTTGCATTAATTTTTCTTTCTCGATCATCATTTACCTCCTCCTTTTTCCTCTTCACTAGTCTCTTTATGTACTTTTTGCTATCAATATATTCAGTTCCTATTTCAATTGAACCTCTGTCCTATAACCACTCTAGCCACTTCTTCCTTTTTTCCATTTAAATATTGACATAAAACCTTACCCCCTCCAGAAAGGAGTGCATGACATGGCTGAAACAAGGCTTTATGTAACCTGTGACACAAGCAATGTCAAGCATGTACTGTACATTCTTTGATGCACTATACTTACTTATGCACTCACCTATCCAGGATATAGTTATAAAAGAAAACTAAAAGCAGCAGTTACAGTCAACACTGTAAATATAATATAACAGTAAATGAGTAATATGGCTTTATTCACCAATTTAACTATTCAATGCACAAAACATCAAGTAAAGACATGCGTAATCTTAAACTGTACTTTCAGCGGATTTGGTAAGAAACAAACATTAAGCGGAATAATGTAATTTAAATTCTGTTAATAAGAAAGGTACGCTAATACCACTATAACTTAATCCACGTATTCATGAAATAAAATAATGCAAACTCATAAACACTAATAATGTCAGAGTCAGTGTGACACAGGTCAGTACTGTATAACTGTTTCCTTCCAGTTCAGGCAGATGAAATCATGAAGAAATAAAAACATTAAAATATGATACAGCCTACAATCTATGATATAGAGAAGTAAATAAGAGATGACACACAAAGACATCAATAACATCTAAAAAGCAAGGATAAAATACAATCAAAACAAGCTACAAAATACATAACGCATATATAAAGTGATACCAAGTCAACACAACATCAGTAACTATACATTCATACAATAATAATCATGACATCCTATCATCTGTGGTACGAAATGAAATAATCAAACTGTACAATGAATTCCAAAGACAGTGACATTGGTAATTAGTGGTAAAAACTGACAAGGGACTGAAACAAGTCAACAGGCAGGCAAACACAAGACAAAGCCAAAACTAGGAACAACACAGCAGGCAGGCAATGAAGATTACATGGCAAGCAGGCAAACAAAATGAAAGATAATGGATAAGAAAAAAACAAAGCAGGAGCAGTGAGCAGCAATCTAGACAACAAGAAAATAAAGAGCCATTTTGTCTACCTGAGTCCCAATCCTCGTCGTCGTCGTCGTCATCGTCATCTTCATCGTCATCAGTATCGGAGGAGGAGCCGGAAGGAGTGGTGGTAGAGGGGGTGGAGCTGCTTTCAGGGCCACTCACACCCCCTCCACTCCCGCCACCACCTTTGTTTACGTAAGTCACCAGCCACCATAACTCCAGCTGCAGGATAACACAGTGAGCAGCTACAAATGTGACTGTTGAACCACTGACACTATATTTCATACTAATATATACAGATTAGCGCACTGCTCAAAATGGACTCTGAGGACTAAAGGGGAAACTGAGAACAAAAATTACCTTCTCACAGCACACAAGAGAATATCCAAAGATCACAGTATTTAGACACTGTGGTATTGACACTGAATATGGTTAGGCTTATATTAAATACTAATGAATGACTGAATTATATTTCTTCAATCACGACTCAAACAACTTTGTATTGCTAAAAGTATGAGCTATGCTGATAGGCCACAGAACTGCTCAAGTGCACATGGGTACTGTGCATTCAGTATAAGTCCATGGGTAACAACAGGTGTCAGCCCAGGCAATACACATTTCTTGCTATACTACACTAAGGTTTAACCTCTTGCTTCCATCTGCACTCAGGAAATCGTCCAGTAGATCTTTATTTCGATGGACATTAGAGTTACCATCAACCATTATAAACAGTAAACTAAGCATATGTTCAGTAACAACCCACAGTAACACTTTTCCAGACATTGCCCACACTTCAGATTTTGGCTTCTACCAGAAAATATTTAAAAATTTCATGCAGAGAAGGGATTGAACTGTATCATGCGAAAATTTCTCAAATGATGCACACAATTAGGATTTAAGCTGACTACTGCAAGATTACAGTATTTTAATCAAAAGATGGAACCCCCTAGCTGATAAAATTTAATGAACTGCTAGTCCACACACACACACACACACACACACACACACACACACACACACACACACACACACACACACACACAGGAACATTGGAAATGGAAGCTATCTAAATATGTTTGCTGATGATGCAAAAATACAGAGGAGAATTACAAACACAGACTCTTGTAGAGAGCTACAAGAAGAATTACATAAGCTTCGTGAATGGAGCAATAGATGGCAAATGGAATTCAGTGTGGACAAATGCCATGTAATTAAGTTTGGTAAAAGTGGAAACAGGCCAGATTGAGATTATAGGCTAGGAAGTTCAACTCTACACATATCAGAAAGGGAGAAGGACCTAGGAGAAATTATCAATAAGAGACGATCTCCGGCTAACCACATAAATGAGAAGGTACGAAACATGCACACACTGCTTGCTAATATGAGAATAGCAAGCACTTATATAAATGATGACATCCTGAGAAAGATAAGATCATTCATCAGACTAACCCTGGATTATGCATCAGTGGTCTGAAATCCTCATCTCAAAAAATACATAGATAAGATCGAAAAAGTACAAAGGGCTGTTACAAGATGGGTACCAAGCTTAAAAGATCTAAGCTATGAAGAAAGACTAGAAAAACTGAACCTACCAATATTACAAGAGAAAAGGAAAAGAGGAGACATGATGTTGCTTTACAAATGCATCTCAGGGAAAGAGAAAATAGACATCAATGAGGATATAACCTATGGGGAGGCATCAGCATGAGGACACTGCAAAAAACTGCATAAAAAGAGAGGTGACAAAGATGTAAGGAAATTCAGTTTCACAAATGGGGCAACTGATCAAAAGATTGTACTACCAAATGAAACAGTGTGTGCCAAAACTATTCATAAATTTAAGGATATGTATGATAAAAATAGTTTAAGACACGGGCCAGTACAAACTTGACTCATTCCTGTAGATACAATTAGGTAAGAAAAATTTGGTACATTTAGGTAAGAACACACACACACACACACACACATACACACACACATGAGAGAGCAATGACTGAAGACGCATGTCACTTCGCTATGCTTCTGGACACTGCTGGCCAAAATTGGCCACACCTAATAGTATCTTCATATGAGTCAAGCTCTGTACTAGGCTAAATCAAGTGATGTTCTAATATAGTAAAGCAAGTACAGTATAAGCAAAAAAGCGTTGTCCGAATATAAGAATGAGTGCATCAATGGAATTCGCTGATACAAGACAAACATCAGCTGGGTGTTGTCATCACCACCAAGCGGGTAGTGGGGAGATGCCAACTTGTAAGTATAAGTTAAGCAGCCGTGGCTCAGTGGGTTAGAGCGCTCTACTCTGACCGAAGGTCGGAGGATCGAATCCACCCAAGGGTCATTGGTAGACATCAGGAAGGGCATCCGGTCATAAAATGCTACACGCTCCAATCCAAAAGTCCTCTACCCAGGGGCAACGCCTTCGCCCTTGGGGGATACTGGGCGTAAAACCAATTTTCTCTCTCTCTCTCTCTCTCTCTCTCTCTCTCTCTCTCTCTCTCTCTCTGCAAGATGAGTGCTATCTTTGGAAAAGTGGCTAGGGAAGGAGTTAAGAGTAGGGATAAAGGTAGAAAACAGGAAGATAATTTCTACATAGAACTGGTTGAAATGGAAACACATAATAAATTAGTAGAGAAAGTGAATAAACTGGAGAAAACTTTTCAAATGGAAATAGATGAAATTAAAAAGGAACTACATGTACAGAGAGGAGCAAACGAAAAATTAGTAGAGGAATTAAAAAAGACAAAACAATAGATAAGCTGTCAGTTGAAGTAGTTTCAATGAATAAGGCCAATGAAATGGCAAGTACAGTTGTCAACCATGAATGATTTATGGAAGAGTTCAGAAATGATAGAGAGACATATGAGGTGCTCTCTGCAGAAGTGAGGCAAGTGGCACCAACAAAAAAACGAGAAAACAGAGGTTGAACTTTTGGGTATCTCGGAGGCTGGGTCAACCTTTGCCTCAGTACTGCATCAAGTCGCTCGGGACTCTGGGATGCCCTCTGCTGTCAACCACTGTTTTCTCGGCTGTCACTTGCTTTGGTAATAATGTTACACCTTACTGAAATTTTGTTTTGTTTTGTTTTTTTCCAGTCCTCAGGAGTATAGCCCTTAAAGATCTTTCTGGTTCCATTTCAAGGCAAATTTTTACACTGAGAGGCTCTATACACCATTTCCAGACCGGTGCAAGTGATAACTCAGTTTCGACCTCCGGGCCACTTACCTTACTTCTGTAGGAAGCGCCTCAATTGTGCAAGCGAGCACTGTGATAGACCAAAGCAGTGATAATGAAGAGACAATAACCCAGGTGAATGAGATGTTGGGAAATTGCAAAGACGAAGCACAAACTATGTATGCTGATATGGCAAAAGCAAAGAAAGATTTAGAAACAAAAGCCGAAGAAAAAAGCATTAGAAAGGAAGTGAAAGAAATCATTAAAAACAACCCAAAACTGGTCAAAGAATCAGCAGATGCAAAAAATCTCTAGTAATCACTGGTACAGATGAAGAAGAAAAAAGAAACGGAATCTCAAGAGACAAAAAGGAGATGGTATACATAACGAACATATTGTAGGATGTATCAGAGGATATCTGTGATAAAGATATAGGGGAACACAAAACGCTAGGGAAAAATGAGAGATATAAGTCAAGGCCCCTGAAAGTAACCTTCCAAAGTGTGAACACTGTAGAGGAAATATTAAAAACTGCTAACAAACTAATGGATAAAGAAGAATTTTAAAAAGTATGGATAAAAAGATGCCTAACTCAAGAGGAATGGGGATTACTAAAGGAGAAGAGGGAAGATGCAAAAACAAAAAATGAGGAAAGATCAGAGGAAAAGAAGAGCACATTTTTTACAAAGTAGTGAGATTACAAGAAAGTGGTACATAAACAACAGGGACTAAGAAAATGGAAGGTAGTAGATTCAAACTATGTCGAATAAGTGAACAACAGGATTAAGTTGATGTACTCAAATGTGGATGGAATGATATCCAAATTATCAGAAATAATAGACTATACCAGAATGGAACCTCATATTATTTGCCTAACTGAAACAAAATTAATTCCATGGATATGAAATGACACCCTAAGCTTTGAGGATTACAATACAGGCAGCCCTCCACATCCACGGGGGTTAAGGGACACAGACCCCTGCAAATGTGGAATTTCTGCGAATGTTTGGTGCGCCCTCCAGTAAATGCCTCTACAGCCATAAATCACCTCCTGTGAGCAAGTGTGCACATACTGTACCTAATAAACCATATCTGGGGCCTGAAAGCAGCATAAAATATCACAAACAGTAACAGACCAACTGCATAAAAAAGTTTAACAACAAATAAGTTTTGATTGGGTATGGCTGTACTAAGTTAGGGTAAATATGTACCTGGTGACTTCCACAGACTCCTGCAACTGAGTGTGTCTCATACACATCCACGTGAGTGTAGGCAAGTTATCAGCCACATAATTACCCCAACTTCTTACAACCATACCCATTAAATTCAAAGTTAACTCACCACTGTCCCTAAAGTTTTGGCGGACGAACTCTGACGACTTGTGATGATAATGAACATGACATAGATGATGAAGATGATGACTGGATGAGATGATATGGAGTGTAACTGCATTGCATGAGGAGTCTACATGTGCACAGACTTCACTTCATCTCCACTGCTAGTGTCATTGCTAAGTTTTTTTTTCTTTCTTTCTTTTTATGCAAGGGAGAAGGAACCAAAGGCCATGGGCCCACTTTATTGTTCCTTCCAAGAAAAAACAAAAACAATACAAAAGAGAGCCAAATTCAAGATCCGTTCATTTCTCCTGTGGCTCTCCTCTCCTTTCACTGATCCACCTGGTGAACAAGCCTACACCTTTTCTATCCTTAATGACCTAGAGCAGCTTGTACAGCACCCTACCCTTATCCTCAACCACCTTGGAGAGAGCTCCAACATACCTGACCTCTTCCTTACAACTAATCCTTCTGTTTACACTGTTAATCTTTTCTCTCTGTTGGGCTCCTCCGATCATAACCTTATTACCTTAACCTGTCCTATTGCTCCGGTTCGGCCTGTGGACCCTCCAAAGAAACGTAGTCTGTGGCGCTTTGGAGCTGCGGATTGGGAGGCCCTCAGGCAGTACTTCTTTGATTTTCCCTGGAATGATTATTGCTTCCGTGGCCGGGAGCCATCTGCATGTGCCTTACACATTACGGAGGTTATTCTCTCAGGCATGGAAGCAAATATTCCTTTCTCATATCCTTTGCCTAATGCAAGAAAGCCTTGGTTTAATCACGCTTGTTCTAATGCTGTCCACAACAAGGAGAGATCCTATAAAAGATACCAGAGCCAACCCACCCCTGAATCACATCTTTCTCATGTTTCTGCCCGGAATCGTGCTAAGTCTGTTCTTCGCTCTGCTAAGAATAATTTCATCCGCACTAAATGTTCTCAACTCTCCAACTCGAATTCTTCCCACTCCTTCTGGCACCTTGCTAAAAACCTTTCTAACAACTTTACCTCATCATCCTTCCCTCCTCTTTTCTACTCTGAAGGCTCTGTAGCTATTTCTTCTACTGATAAAGCAGAACTCTTCGCTCAGACTTTCTCCTCCAATTCCACCTTAGACGATTCTGGTGCTGTTCCTCCATCACTTCCCCCCTCTGACTTCCTCATGGCTGACATTAAAATTGCTTCAGCTGATGTATTTTCTGCCATCACTGGCCTCAATACTAACAAGGCATATGGGCCTGATGGAGTCTCTCCTGTTGTCCCCAAGAACTGCTTCTGTGCTTACACTCTGCCTAGGTAAACTATCTCGCCTTTGTCTGCCAACTTGTACCTTTCCTTCTTGCTGGAAGTTTGCTCTCATTCAGCCAGTCCCAAAGAAGGGTGACCATTCCCAACCCTCTAACTATCATCCAATTGCTCTAACATCCTGTGTCTCAAAAGTATTCGAGTCTATTCTTAACAGAAAAATCTTAAAGCATCTTTCCTATCACAACCTTCTTTCTGATCGTCAGTATGGGTTCCGTTAGGGATGCTCCACTGGCGATCTTCTCACCTACCTTCCAGACTCTTGGTCATCTTCCTTTCGGGACTTTGGCAAAAGCTTTGCCATTGCACTTGACATCTCAAAGGCTTTCGATCGTGTCTGGCATAAATCTTTAATTTCAAAACTGCCCTCCTACGGTTTCTATCCTTATATCTGTGCCCTCATCTCTTGCTTCCTTTCTGGTAATTCTATAGCTGCTGTTTTAGACGGCCATTGTTCTTCTCCTAGATCTATCAACAGTGGTGTTCCTCAGGGCTCATGTTCTATCACCAACTCTCTTCCTTTTATTTATCAATGACCTTCTAAGCTGTACATCTAACCCTATCCACTCATATGCTGATGATTCCACCCTTCACCTTTCCATTCGGTTTCTGAAACGTCCATCTCCGCAGTTACTTCAACAAACAAGGAATGAGGCTATGGCACACCTAATGTCTGACTTGGCTCACAGCTCTGACTGGGGTAAAAATAATCTTGTTGTTTTTGATGCATCAAAGACTCAGTTCTTACACTTATCAACCTGGCAAAATCTTCCACAGGAGTACCCACTACTGTTTAATAATGTCCAGCTTGTACCTGCATCATTCTTGAACATGCTTGAGGTTTCATTCATTCAGGATTTATCTTGGAAATCTGCTTCCAAGAGATTAGGTGTGCTAGGCCAACTCCGAACCGTCTTTACCCCTGCACAGTTGTTGACTTTATACACGGGTTTTATTCACCCCTGTTTAGAGTACAACTCTCATGTGCGGGGAGGCTCCCCACATACAGCTCTTCTCAATAGGGTGGAGTCAAAGGCTTTTCATCTCATTAACTCTCCTCCGCTTACTGGCTCCCTTCAACCTCGGTCTCTTCGCCGCACGGTTGCATCTCTATCTCTTTTCTATCGCTATTTCAATGGCCACCGTTCCTCTGAATTGTGTACTTGCATCCCTCCACCTCTATGACGGGCACGCATCACCCATGTAGCAACAACCTCTCATCTCTTTTCTGTTCAACTCTCTAATGCAAGAGTTAACCGTTATTCCAAGTCCTTCATTTATGCACCTGGTCAACTCTGGAACTGTCTTCCTCTGTATGGAGGTGGATCATCAATAACGCCCTCAGTGGCAGGTGGCATCGTCAGAGTCAGAGTGAACAGGTTCAGGGTCATACATGGGTTGAGGCTCAGGCACAGATGTAGGCTGCTCAGCCTCATGTGTGGTGGAGGAAGATGAGTGTGAGGTGGCAGCAGCAGCAGGTCACGGTTTCTTTAAGAAGAACAATATGATAGGCAATGGAGACCACTTCCGCTTCATGTCGTCAAACAGTGTTTGTAGGGGATTACACTCTGATCTATGGCATTCATCACCTTCAATGCCCTCACCATCAACGGGTCCATATTATAGAAAAATTGCTTTAGTTATGAACTCATCCTCATCTCCTCCCCCAGCTTTTCAAGGGTAAGGGCTTGCTGCTGCGGGGTACTGTCAGGATTTTTCTCTGCATCCTCCTCCTCGTTTGCGACGGTGGCAGGACACAGACTGAGGGAGAGACAGAGGAGCGCAGGAGCACGGTTTTTGGTTTCAGGCCTAGTTTGGCGCAAAATGACCTGTGAGCATCCGCACTGCTACACTTTGCGGCCGCAAACAGAATCTTGGGTCCACAGAGGGGCAATCTGCGAATCTGCGAGACCTGAGAAATTTGAATCCGTGAATGTGGAGGGCCACCTGTATATGGAGAAGAGACAGAAATTTGAAAAAAGGACGAAGAGTTCTGGTATTCACCTTTGTTTTGAAGACTCCAACATGCTTGCATGCATCAGCCAAGGTCAAAGAGGCAGAACTAGATATACCCTCACAAGCAGAAATGACTGCGTTAGAGATTAACACAACTGAAGGGAAACTAACTGTGGCAAATTTATAAATGCCACCCAAAACAAACACTCGGGAGAGAGGCGAATATGAACACTTGGCAGAAAGTGCAATTCAGAATTTAAGAGCCTTACTACATAGAATGGAAGAGAAATCTGAAAGAATTATATTAAATGGAGATTTCAATACAAATATAAATTGGAATACTCAAGATGTACGAAGCTACGAAAGCTGTTGGGATCAAAAGCTCCTGGATCTTGTACAGGAGTTTTTCCTAACACAACATGCAAAGGAAAATACCAGAAAAAAAGGACCAGATGATCCATCATTATTAGATCTTACATTTACCAGGCAAGATAATGATACTGACAGCATAATGTACATCCTCTATTCGGCACAAGCGGCCATGCAGTATTAAACTGCAACTTCATGATTGCACATGATATAGTTAGCAGTAATGAAAGTTACAAAAAGAACCCAAACTACAAAAAGGGAAACTACCATGACCTACAGAAGTACTTCATAGAAGTAGATTGGGAAAAGGAGCTTAGAAAACAATATATGAATGTTATATAAAGAAAATTCAGTGAATTTTATTAGAGTCCAAAATTGTATCCCTCAGCACACTGAAACAGAAATAAGGATAAAGAAGTAGTTAAACACAGAATGTAAAAAATCAAAAGAGAAAAGAGACTTGCTGTGGAATACATACAAAGATACAATATTAAAAGAGCATATAACAACTATAAACAGGCAAAAAATGATTATACAAGGATAAGGAGAGAAGCTTGAAGACAGTTAGAGGAAGACATTATAAATAAAAGTAGCGACCAACCAAAGCTGTTTCACAGCTACATCCGAAGCAAAGTTAAAATACAGTCCATTGTGGATTAGGGAAAAACCTATATCCAAGAAAAAGATATTTGTGAAGTTCTTAAAAAAAAATTCCCATCAAATTCTACAGAAAAAAGTAATTTTGAAAGAGATGATGAGGAACATGCATGCCCACACATATTACCAGATATATGAGTATCGGAACAAGAAGTACAGGAAGAGTTGAGTAAAGCAGACAAAGGAAAAGCAAATGGTCCTGACAAAATTTCTGGTTGGGTGCTACATTAATGGGAAGAAGGGTTAAGCAGACCAATATATTTAATATTCAAGGTATCCTTAACTCTAGGTATCCTACCTGATATTTGGAAGAATACAAATATTGTTCCTCTATTCAAGAAAGGAAATAGACAAAATCTACTCAACTACCGACCAGTATCCCTGACCAGTGTTGTAAAAGCTAATAAGGGAGTTTGGGTGAATCATCTGGAAAAATACAATATGATACCAGTAATATAGTTCAATTTCAAAAAAGGAAAATCATGTGTTACAAATCTATTAAGCTACTATAACAGAGTTGCAGAAACACTACAGAAAAGAGAAGGATGAGTGGACAGTATCTACAGAAAAAGACCATTAATCCAAACACTGATAGTGTAATCCAAAAATCCCAATAAAACGAATTTTTTAAGAAGGATGACAAAAACTCCACGTCAAAAAAATCAAAATTAAAAAATTCAAACTGGGCGCCAAATGCGCTGAAGTGCCAAGCCGTGTGGTCATGGATCAGGTAATGCATGAATTGGCAACTCCTCATAAACAACCGACCACTTCTGGATCTGTACTGTAGGTTTAAGGAATCTTCCACAGTAATATGTATTAATTTTTGTGTTTTTACAATACGTGCATATTATAATCAACCCTGGACTTACTCTCTCTAATTGTATTTGCCTGCCTACAATTGCTGTTTTCAACACTACGCATTACTGGTGAGTTAAACAACCCATATCTTAATTTACCAGTTACAGTTCGTGTCTTCATTAACACATTAAGTAAAAATTTTTGTAATATGTAAAGGAATGTTAATATGTGCCATACTGTATTATGAATGAATGAAAAGTGATCCAATCAGTAAAATTTCAGTTTAAACATGAAATTAAGTGTCTTAGGGGTCCCACCCAAAAATCCGAAATAATCTGAATGATTCTCGGTCCACTGCCAATCAGATTAATGGACTTTTACTGTAGTACAGTAATCCCTTTACTATTCGGACGCCCAATACTCAGCCACCCCCACTACTCGGATTTCGTGGGCTGCCCAACACCCAAAATCCCCCATAATTCGAAAAAAATCGAATTTGGACCGCGTCAGGTTGAATTTCCCGCGCGCGCCGATCGACTGTGTTTATGCACGTGGCACCTGTCTGTTGGTCCCATTTCCCACTCAGTTGCTGCCTCATGAACAGCTCCGACAATGGCGGCCGAAGTGATTGCTTTTGTGGTGATACCCTACCTCCTGCAGGGCTTGATGTTGTTCTTCACCTTCTTCATCATGTGTGTGATGATGGCCCCATCACCTAAGAAGAGGAAGAAAGTGGTTCTGACTCTGGAGAAGAAGAGGGAAGGGTATTGGAAAAGATGGACGCCGGGTGGCCGACATCACGGATTCGTCGTGAATTCAATCTCCCTCGCTCCACCTTGTTTGATATCAAGAAGTCCCGAGACAAACTACAGCAGTACACGGCTGATTTCGCTTCGAAGACCAAACGAAACGTGGAGAGGAAGGTGATGTTTAGTCCTAAGTATGAAGACATCGACCGATCCACGCTGATTTGGTATCGACAACAAAGTGCTGCTGGTGTGCTGGTACATGGAACGGAGCTGAAAGCTGCTGCTGAGAAGTTCACAAGGCTCCAGGACTCGTCACTAGACCACACGGGAATTTACTGTTATGTACAGTGCAGTGAAGTGATGTGATCCCAGTTATGCAAAAAAATCGTTGTGGAAAGTGTTGGTGAGAAGTGCTGGTGATTGTAAATTGCGAAGGTTGTGTGGTGCAATTTCTTCGTGTCAAAGTCTGAGATGACAGAGCGAGTTATACATCAGGACGGCGGCTTTTTTCGTAAGTACCCTAACTTCATCAAAATTCCTTGTTTTGTTCTTTCCATATCATTAATCTCATGCATAAACTTGTGAAAGATGATTTCCATAAAGATTTTCATGTCTAACCTGTTTTCATCACGCTGTAAATGTATTAAAAAAATACCAAAAATGTTAATCATAATTTCCTGCTTACAATTTAATTTTTTCATGCATGGTTTTTAAGTGCACCAGCTATGAAAAAGGTGAAA
>JAGKTI010013404.1:393-23097 GCA_018397915.1 Birgus latro
TTTTTTTTTTTTTTTTTTGTGTCCGACTCTGGGCATAGGCTTTACAGCCTGCTATCAAGGCCCAGTCGTCCTCCTACATACCATACACCTCTACATGTCACCACTTCGGCGCTTAACACCCACCATCCATATTGAATACATGCTAGGGCTGTCTCATACAGGACTGGTGTATTGGTATTAGCGGGGTTATTTTTACGACATGTCGGCGGGTCTTCTGGTAGATCAGTAAAGCCTGATTTTTAATGAAATTCAAATCCTTAAACTGTTCCCTGAACCAGCGAGGATTCGAACCTGGGTCCCACGGGACTGCAAGCCAACTCTCTACCGATCGAGCTACCGCCTCCCCTAAGTTGACGGAATCACCTGTAAAAAGACGCCCCATTTATGACGAGGATGTCTATGATTTTGTACTCAGTTCAGGAGACGCTTTCCATCTAGAGCGGTTAGGTATACAATGAATCAAATCGTCTGAGTGCAAGAGCAATAATAGAGACATTCTTGTACTGCAAGGGTTTAACAGTAATGGAAGTAACATATTGCACCATGGTGGGCAAAATTCAGCTGGGGTTAAACTAGACAGTGGCGTAGCGTGGGGGGGGGGGGGATGCACAGGGGTGGTTGGCCCTGGCGCAAAATTCTTAGGGGAACAAAATTAAAAAAATTATAATAATAATAAAGTAGCGATATTAAACAAATAGCAGGCGTCTCGGAACGTCCACCAGATGACCCTCGTCTGTTCTCCCGAGGAGGGAAGTGGAGCCGTAGTAGAGTCCACTGGAGCTGCCACAGGGGGAGAGACCACCGGGCGTCCTCCAGCTGCAACTTTCCCCCGGCAGCAGGAGAGCGGTAAAGTCCACCGGACCTACCGCGGGAGTCAGAAGTCCTCGTGACTTCCTCCTCTTGACGTCCCCGGAACGAGTGGCCCCCCGACGGAGTCTACCGGACCTGTTGGACCGAGGAAGAGTCCACTGGACCTCCTTCGACCACACCCTCGGGAAGGAGCCTGGGTAGAGTCCACCGGACCTGCCAGGTGGAAGGAGAGTCCACCTGACTTCCTTCCTCTGCCCCGGCATGGAGCTCCAGCAGGGTCCACTGGACCTTCCTGGCTGAGAGAGAGACCACCGGTCGTCCCTCCTCCACTAGCCTGGAGACCCCCTACGAGGGCGCCGTTTTTGGCTCGGCCCACCCCTCCAGAGGCCAAGCGATACACCCCTCCTGCTCCCCCTCCTCTACAAAGGGGGAAGACTGCTCCCCAACCAGCCTACTGACGGAGAGTGTCTGGAGCCGACCTGTGGTGAGCCTGGGTGTACTAGCCTTGCAGCCCAGCCCCCGGTGCCCCCAGCAGCTGACAGCCTCTCCCAGGGCGAGCGGCTGCAGACAACCCCTGACGGCCTTCCCCTCCCGACGAGACCGCAGCCCCAGGACCTCGAGGGCTGCCCTTCAGCCGACCCAGGCCTGGACCAGCCCGGACCCTCCTCCAGGACTCCCACCACAGCCAAGGGCAGGCACTGTGCAGCGTGCCTCCTAGCCCTGTTTGGCCCTAGCCCCTAAGGCCCCCGAGAGGAAGGGGCCGCCCAACACGCCGCCCTCCAGCCTACAATGGACTCCAGACGTCGCCACATGAGGCCGGCGCCCTTACCAGGAGAGCACCCCTGACGGCCCTCCCCCTACGCCGGGCCGTCACCTGCACCTACCTGTGCCAAGACCTCTGTGCGCCCCAGTGTCTCACCAGTGACTGTGCAATGCTTGTGTCCCACTACAGTGCTATGGACTCGGAGTGCTATTCCCCCTATTCAGAGTGTGGTGACCCCTGAGTAATATTTATAACCCACCTATGAAATCAAGAACTTTGTGACCCTGTGTAATATTAGTGCCCGTCCATAACACTGTGACCACCCCTTCCGTGTACCACTGTAACCCCTCTGTAATACCGAGACCCCTGTGTGCCAAGTATATTATTATGTCCCACGACCCCTGTGTAACATCTGTGCCCCACTTGTGACATCACGACCCCCGTGTAATACTCATAACCATCAATAGTGTCATAGCCCTGTGGAATACTTACCCCTTGGAGACATAATGTTGCGATATATGTTCTATATTGTCATATATATATATATATAGAATTGCCCTATGTTTGTGTAGTGTCAAGTCCACCGTATCTGTCTTTAAGGTAAAATATACGTGTAAGATTGGTTAGCCTGTGTTTGAGCCCTATCCCTTGTGTGCATGCTCTAGCCCGGTCCTGAACAAAAGAACCCAAGCACATGCCCGTATCTGGGACCAAGTAGTTGGACTCAAAATACACAACATAACAAACCTAATTCATATCACACTTAAACTAACCAGTCCAGTTCACCCTAACCTAACCTAACAAATCCAGTTCATCCTAACATAGCCTAATAAAAAAAAAAAATCATATCACCGTAATCTAACCTAGCCAATCCAGTTCACTGACTAAGCAAACCTAACCAGTCAAATTCTCCCTAAACTAGCCTAACCAATGCATATCACTCTAACATAGCCTAATCAAATAAAAAAATACAATAAAATCACTGTAACCTAATCTAAGCAAGCCATTGCACGTTAACCCGACCTAAGCCAACCTCGCACGACACAACTTGGAGGAGCATGGTTTCAAGTTTGATGGCAAAATGATTTTTTTTTTCACATTTGATGTGAGAGTCCGATAATCGCAGTAGCAATAAAATTATTAAAGCGACAGGTAGAACTGGTGTATGAAAAATAATGTGATATTAGATTACTTTATATTCACCCTCCTTCCAAGTCCGAGCCCGAGGTGTTTTAGCGCATTATTATTGTTGTCTTGTGACAGTCTGCAGGGCGACAGAGGGTAGGATATACTCATTTTTTTTTTCATCCCCACATACTTTTACAGCATCAATACGTAAAGTTGTCAAGACAGAATACAGTGCATTGGCATGGGCATTAGTAGACAAGAAAAGAGTTGCAGGCGACAATACTTCATCGCTTCCACTCATCATTATATAGTTCTTGCATTCCAGATGAACAGCGAGGACAGCCTATTTGTGGCAGCGCTCCGATGGCTGGACGAATCAGGAGGGCTTAACAGTCTCCGATCGGCGCTTGTGGCTAGAGCAGCTTGTCCTAAGCCACCCAAAGTTCACAGTAACCCTGTATACATCGACGTGATGCATCTCCGCCAAGTTAGCGGTAAGATGGTAATGTCTTAAGTAAGCCACCTGATATTCAGGCCCGTAATTTTCAACAGAATTTTTTTGGGCTAGACCAAATATGTATACCTCCGTACAACAAACTTAAAATTAAATTCGCTTAAGTTTGCAGACCATCCGATATTTTTCAGTTTGATTCTGCCAAAAAGTTGATATGTCACGAGGCATGTATGTTTAATATTGGAGGTGGGTGTTTAAACAAAGGCTTCACTTTTTGCCAGTCTGAACTATCAGCTCGACTATGAATTAGTTTAACAATTTGGCCATTTTACATTTTTGTTGCACTATGCTGCACCTTTACCAAGATTATTCTTTCACGCCTGTGGTAGGATTCAGGTTGAAATATACTGCCTTGCCTTTATTCTTTTGGAAGTGATAAAATACTGTAATTGATATCTAAGAACTATTGCGATCAAGTTTATGGTCAGTTTGGATCAAATATTCGGTCAGACACACATACAATTGTTTGAATTTTCAACAAAACTCCAAGATTTTCTTCCTTTTTATTTTCAAGTTCAGCCTAATAAGCCCTCAATCTTTGCAGAAGTTTTGACAAATCAATGTACAGAAAACATTGGGGGGCTATAGCCCCCCTAGCCCCCCCCCATAAATTATGGCCCTGATATTTCAGTGCTGTAAAACCGCCTGATCTTTTTCCTCGGTTGTTCGACAGAGTGTCTTGGTGATCAGTTTGGTCAAGCATTGTATTACAGGCATAGCTTATATGAATTTCCATATTGGGCCAATTTTGTTTTATGGTAAATGGACGCTTTACTTGGAGCAGTAGCAGTTTGTTTTCTGTAAATTTATATTTTGAGGGTGGTGACAGCGGGAAAACAGATTTTGCATGAAACGTTTACCATCCCAGAAATCGTCAGAAAAATATAAAAGACTATCAGGAAGAACTGGTTTGGTAAGGTGCTTTTACTGCTTCAAATAAAGCATATGTTTACTATTATATCCTCTGTAATGTACAGTGTGAGTCATGTCAGGTTTTAGGGATTTTATAAATTTGCATGCTCTTCATAGCCACTGTCTGATTAAACATTAAGCCCTGCACGACGATGATGAGCTTATGTTACAGTCTTGTTACCATTGGCAATTTTTTTATCCAGATTGGGGAAGACTTCGATTTGTTGTTGAGAAATATGGATTCTCTCTTGTACCTCAGGTTACGTGGTTTTTTCGTACTGTTGGGGCCAATTGAAAGGAAAATTTTGACAATTGCTTATGAAAAAAACAGGATGCGCCACCAGACTGACTGACTGACTGATTGAACGTTTATTGCTGTAAAGGTTCTCGTATACAAAGTACATATGCAACAAATTCAGGCTTTCGTTAACCTGCCCTGTACTGACCACTTTTTTACCCAACCTACCCCTAGAACCTGACCAATTTTCAACTTGTCTTTCTGTGGCTCAAACCTCTGCTTTTGGTGAGAAACATCAAAAATTCAACGAGAAAGCGCTCACTTTAAGTTAAAAATGCCCTAAACTGCTGAGAGGCCCCTCACCTGGCTACCACTTTCTATGAAGCTGCACTCATAAGACGCTCCCAGTGCGAGGGAAGCTTAACCAAAACCACTCAGCCTAGTAGATATTTATTTATTTGGTACGAATTTTTATGTAGTGCAAGAGTATATTGGTTTTCACTCAGTAATATAGGTGATATAAGCATTGTTCGCTCACCAAACACATCAACATATCGCACCTACCTTGGCGACGTTACCTGCTCATTACCTCTGTTCATTACTAACTCTGGTGCCACGTAGTCTTTGCCCTTCGCATCGGGAATCACTTTCGTCTTGAATTTCATCTTCGGAGAGACCTTGGTGCTACGTGTCTTTACTGGCCAGGTCACTGATAACAGGTGAGTTGTGAAAAAATGGCGCACCCCCCGAGGGGGCGGTTTCACAGGGTCTGGCAGTGTTGCCGCCTGGCTAGGGGTAGGGGAAGGTCTCCCACATATGCCTACCAAAAATCTCCCACGAAACTTGAAAAATGTTCAATCGAGGGGAATTCCAATTGCAGAAGGTACAATGTATGTTGTTGGGTCTCAGCGTGAAAAAAGTTGCAACGTGCATCATACGTCGCGGGGACGGGGCAGGTTAACCCACAACTATCCATGGAGACTATTCTTAGTTGCTTGTTGTTCCTGTTTACTCACATGGCTGGCTGTCCCATTACAATTTAACAGTATGGTTCGATAGGAATTTGCTTTTCAAGAGTTAGGGCAGCCCATACCTGCTGGCATGCCAGCCCCTCTTCCTTTATACATCATCATCAGAATAGGCAATATTGTAGGAGCTGAGTTTTGTGCCATATTTAGGGTAGTTACACTGCTAGAAGGCCTTAAGATTAGGAATCATAGTATTCAGTATAATCAAACAAGATGCGACCTGTTTGTGAGTGGAGGGAATTTTTAAATTATACAGCTGAGTCAGCACTAACAGCATCATCTGACAGAGAATTACAGAGGTCTATACATCTGATACTGAAAAACCTGCATCTACACTCAGTTTAAGTGTGGGGCTTGGCTGGCTTGGCTGGCTTGAACCTACTGCCTATAGTGTGAGTTAATGACGGAACGGAAAAAAGTTCATGAGGTGCAATTGGAGACTGGTGATGAAAAATTTTCCAGCATTTAATAAGGTCAGCTTTGTTCAGTCTCCCATTTACAGAATACATGTCCAGGTTTTTCAAACAATCAGCATAACTGAGTTCGGACAGGCCACTGATATCCTCATATACAGGTATGTCAGTAATACATATTGTATTGATAGTAAAATTATATAAATAATGTATGGAAAAAGGTTAAGATGTAGGCTAACTGTAACCAAATAAAATCACACTTTACCACAGGGACACCAGTTTTCCAAATTTCCATTTGAAATGGGTCTTTCACGGATTACTTATTACGTTTCATAGATTACCACATATACTGGACTTTTTTTTTTTTTTTTTTACCCGAGGCATCCCATCGACGTATGGGTACGTCACAACGTTTTGTCTCAGCTAGACCTATCAACGTATGGGTATGTCGTGCAATTGCAAGGGTCATAATTTGCACAGTTTTCAAGTTTCGTGGGTGATTATTGGTAGACATATGTGGGATACCTTCCCCTTCCTCTATCTGCTGTCAAGTGGGGATACTGCCTGGCCCCACCTGATCCTCCTCCCCCCCTCCCCCTCACACTTGGCAATTCACCCGTTAGCAGTGACCTGGCCAGTAAAGACATGTTGCCCCACGGTCTCTCCAATTACGAAATTCACGGTGAAAGTGATTCCTGAGGTGGAGGACAAAGAAATAAAGAAGCTAGAGCAAGAAACAAACAGAAGTGATGAGGTGGTAATGTCTTAAAGGAAGGTGCCATATGTGGATGTGTTTGGTGACTGAACAATGCTTCTATTGCCTATATAAATGTGTGAAAACCAATATAGTCTTGTACTACACATAAATTCGTACCAAATAAATAAATAAATATGTAATTTAAAGTGTCTTGAATTAGTTAACCCTTCCATAGTTCGTTTTCTTTAGCCAGGTACCCTGAGAAAGAGGGAAAATGTAAGGCTGACTCATCACCTGTAGCACCATTTATAGCCTCAGGAGGGCGATTTCTCTATGAATTCTCGATGTTTCTCACCAAAAGTGAAGGTTTGAGACAAAAAAAAAAGTTTTAGTTTTCCGAAATTGCTCGGGACTGAGGGTATCGGAGTTTGGAAATCGGTCGGGACCGGACGGAGAATAATTACCTAAGTCAGATCTCACATATCTTACACTCTCTTTAACAGTAAATATTTCAGTCAATCATCTAACGAAGTTACCTTCTAGAACTAAGTTTGCTATCAGCAACTTTTTGTGCAATACTCACATGCCTTGTTGTTATATTAGTTAAGAACTGAGATCTGATAGGTATGGAGAGGGGGCTTTCAAGGTTAGGTTTAGTGGCAATCGTAGGCATTTGTAATTGTGACGGTATATGTTAGGTTAGGGCAGGGCCAGATTAGATACACTAGGTGTTTCGTATACCACATTTTTAAACTGCGCACATTTGAGTATGTTTGATGCACTGATGTGTCCAGTCAGCTTGATAGTTGGTATGCTGCAGTGAGCCTTTTGGCGGCTCCTTTAACCCGCCCCACCCTGGCAGCTTTTTACCTAGCCCACCCCCAGAACCTGGTGAATTTTCAACTTGTCTTTTTTTGGCTCAAACCTCCACTTTTGGTGAGAAACATCGAAAATTCAGCGAGAAAGCGCTCACCTGAAGTAAGAAATGCACTTTCTGTGATGCTGCGCTTCATAAAAGACACTCTCTATGCGAGGGAAACAACCAGAACCACTCAGACTTGGTAATTATTTATTTAGATGGTACGAATTTGTATGTAGTACAAGAGTATTTTGGTTTTCACACTATAATATAGGTGATATAAGTGTTGTTGACTCACCAAACACATCAAGATACGTCACGTACCTTGGCGACGTTACTTCCGCATTACGTCTGTTCATTACTAACTCTGGTGCCACATAATCTTCGTCCTCCACATCGGAAATCACTTTCGCCTTGAATTTCGTCGTCGGAGAGAATGTGGTGCTACGTGTCTTTACTGGCCAGGTCACTGTTAACAGGTGAGTTGTGAGAAAATGGCTGTACTATTCCCCTTAAATGTATATGTATATATGCCCCCACTGTGTGCCCCCACTGTATCCTAGAACTGCAGACGTCACCAGGCGTTCCCAGGCTCAAACACCAACCAATGCCATATGTCCCGGCAGTCGAGGGCTAACTTCTAGAGAGGCAGCATCTTATCTCTGTGTTCCACAATTAAAGGGCATAAATAGCTACTCCAGGACTTTCCTTCCACCATCAAGAGAGCTTTGTTACATGGCGCACCCCCCGAGGGGGGGTTACGCAGAGTCAGGCAGTGTTGCCACCTGGCTGGGGGTAGAGGAAGGTCTCCCACATATGCCTACCAAAAATCTCGCGCAAAATTAGAAAAATGTGGAAATGACGGACCTTGCAATTGCAGAACGTACGATGGACGTTGTTGGGAGTGAGAGACAGGTCAGGGTGCAAGGTGCATCATATATCGACAGGACTGGGCAGGTCAAATACCCCCCAAAATATTCGTATTTTGTTTGGTAATCCTTAAGGAGACATGGGACCACCTTAGTTTACATTCCCCCCCCCCATGCCTTAGCTGTTTGTGGAATTCTTAAATGTTTTCTCTTTCAGTCAGTCAGTCGATTGCGTTTCGTTTCAGTGTTTTCTTTTTTTTTTTTTAGTGATAAAAAAAAAAAGAAGTTTGTTACAGATGGACACCATCATGAGGTGCGTAAAGACAGACAGACGCCATTTTAGAACGAAACTACCCATATCATTGCCTGTTTATCTAAACCTAACCAAAATTTTTGGAAGTTAACTCAACCTTATTTATCCAAACCTCCATCCATCCATCCATCATCCAATCCTATGTCACCCCATAAGGAGCATAGGAACCCGGAGCTAGGCAAATTGGTCCTGACATTTAAGATGAGAGTGACCAGCCTCACTCATCCATGAGTGGCATTATGTGAGCAATAAATCCCAACCACCCCTTGGATATAAACCTTCATCGGTTCAATCCAATTGGAGCTTAATTACGCACTAAACCACCAGGTGCCAAAATTTGGTTATATGGTTACCACCCAGCATAGTAAATGGTTTCCTGGTATGCAGGAAACTATTTGGCTTGTCACTCAGTGTAGAGTCACCCACATGCAGAAGGAAGAGGAAAGAATGAGAGAAAGAAAGACAGAAGAGGGAGTGTACCTATTTTAAACAAATTTTTGCTAACCCGACCAAAGTTATCCAAACCTAACCTATCCCTTATGTAACCATAAAGTGCTTTTGTACACCATTACAAAGTCAAAGTCATTATTATGGTTCAGAGGTAGGATTGGTTGATTGAAATATATAAAGGTATACAGAGTGCATATACTGTATTTCAAGAGGAGTTGCTGGGTCTTGCCACACACCTTCTTCAGCAAACATACTTGTACAGTGTGCATGCAGTAAAAAAAATAAAAAATAAAAGAAAGAGAACTTGCCACACACACCTTCAGCAAATAGAAGACCAGAGATGGAGTAACATACACTTAGAAAATAATAATAATTTTTAAGAGATGGCCCTTTGTCTCCTTAAGTATTTTATCTCTATCTGTTGCCAGATGCCTTAATCCTGTAAGAGGTGGCCACAACAGATTGCCTCCACGTCACCCTGTCCCCTGCCATTTCACTGCCCTGCTTGCAGCTCACACCCCCCCCCCCCCCTCTCTCATATACTGTGCCTCTCCAGTCAATCCCTCCATCTCATCCTATGCTTCTCCCACCCTCCACCTCACTCACATACATTCTCCTCGCTAGTCTCTCACTCTCCACCCTCTCCATATGGCCAAACCACCTCAGTGTATTTCTCCCAACGCTTTCCATCACACCACATCCACACGCTTCACTTCTTTATTTGTCAGTCTGCCTCTCCATGTAACTCCACATGTTCCTGTCAAATAACTCATTACCTCTGCTCTCACTCTTTGACTTGTGTCCTTCCAACAAGGTTCAAGCTTCACTTCCATATGTTAGGTTTGGTATCACAGTAACTTCTATGCCCTTTGCCCAGTTTCTTAACACTGCTTTCAAAGAACCAGCAACCTTTCTTCCTTGTTGTACCTTTTCAAGCACTTCACCCTCCAGACATACATCTTTACTCATCACACTACTCAAGTCTAAGTCTATCAGTCTATTGCCAGATGCCTCCTGTAAGGGTTGGCCACAAACAAATCACCTCCATGTCACCCTGTCCCCTGCCATTTCACTGTCCTGCTCCCAGCTCTCACCCCTCTCTTTCATATACCTCGCCACTCCATCCCTCCATCTCATCCTTGGCCTCCCCCTCCCTCTCTCCTCCTCCACCTCACTCACATACACTCTTCTTGTCAGTCTCTTACTCTCCATCCTCTCCACATGGCCAAACCACATCAGTGTGTTTCTCCTAATGCTTCCTATCACATCCACATCCAATCCACAGTGCTCCTTCACATTCTCATTTGTCAGTCTGTCTCTCCATGTTACTCCACAAGTACAGTATGTAAATACACTCACACTTTCTATTTCCTCATCATCCAACCTCACTATACATTCAGTGACTTCATTTTTCTTGAAGACCATAACTTTACTCCTCCCTACATTCATATTTAGATTCCATTTCATACCTACTCTCCCATACACATTCACCAAGTCTTGCAGTTCCCCTTCATCTTCATTTAACAGTACAGTATCATCTGCAAACAACAGTACAGGAAGTTTCAAAATCCTGCCCTCTCTCATTAGGGCTGCTTCAGTATCCACAGCCCTACCTAGTTTTCTTTTATAACCTCATCCATGTATGGATTAGACAACCATGGAGACATGTCACATCCCTGTTTCAATGCAGCATTCAGATAGAAAAATTCACTCAGTTCACTATCCACACACACAAGCCTTTGCGCCCTCATACATGCTCTTGATGCCATTCAGCAACTTCCCGTTTACTTCATATATTCTTAATAGCTGTTTTCCACATTCCCTGTCTATTCACCCTGTCATATGCTTTCTCCAAATCCATGAAGGCTGCATATAACTTCTGTCCCTTCTCTAGAAACTTTTCCACTAAAGACTGATGAATGAATATCTGATCTACACAACCTCTTCCCTTCCTAAAACCTCCCTGTTCTTCTCCAACTATTTCCTTTGTTCTTTCCCTATGTAACTCTGTCAGTAAGTATTCTACCATATAGCCTGCTTTTCCTATTACTCTCAGATGACAAATGCTCCTATGATTACTACACACTTCTTAAGTATTACCATTTGTTTATCTTGGTCACTTCTTGCAGTCTAAAATTGGTAATCCCCTGTGGCGCCATAGACAGATGGATAACATCTTGTGGTTCACCAAAGACAGACAGACGCCATCTTTGAATGCTGTTTTTGGCAAAAAATTGTCATGACTGAAATATTTATTGTTGTAAAGGTATACAGAGTACTGTGTAAATAGGTGCAGATCTACCAAATGAAACCAGAAATTTTTATAACAGCCCATCCTAATTTATCGTAACCTATCTCAACCAATTTTATACTAACTGAACCACACCTATTGTAACCTGTCCTGTTTATAACTGTAATTTCTTTATTTAATAATGGATCCCTTTTTATACTTGAAAATGCACTACTTTACACCTTTACAGAGTCACTGAATCAGTTCAAAGGTTGGGGAAAAAAAAAAAATAATGCTGCAGAGCTGGTCTAATGTCTCGACAAAGAACTGTTTTGCATCACAACTAGATGCATTGTATTGTGAATAAGATCATCTGGTACATGGTGGCAATATAATATGTAGGACATTTTGTTTGAGTGTACCAGGGAAAGTAGCTAAAGTGTTTTGGCTGTACCAATGGGTTTGTGAGTAACAAGGTGTGGATGTGGCAGTGGGAGTGGGAAATAAAGGATGCAGAGTAGACATTGATAGTGCCTGCTGCACAGTCCCCGCAACATAAAAAATCACCGGGCAGAGTTGAAGAGGAGCATTATATATGGACCATCCTGTACAATTGATCTTATTGTATACTTAGAGAGAACTAAAAATCATTTAATGTCCTATCATCAAAATTCACTTTCTGAAATTACAATAGCCCAGTAAATGTGGTGTAATACATCTTGAAGGTGGCATTGGTACAGGAAGGTTTCACCCCCTCAAGCTATTCATTACAGTACTTTTCAGTTGTCATCATTTTCATCCCTAATGTCTTGCTCCTTCCTGGGAATCCCCAAACAGGGATGGTCATGACAGAAACTCCCCCAGGCTACCTTATCCTCACACGCCTCTCAGCTCTCACACACACCTCGTCTGTTCGTACTTCTTCTCAAGTATACTGTTCCATTTGCCTCTTCCATACCACTTAAGGTCTGCCCCTACCAACAATACCCTCAGTCTCACCTTTACAAACTTTCCTTGGAACCCAGTCATTGTATATTCTTTGTACATGTCCATATTATTTCACTGTATTCCTCTTTATCCATTCAGCATTTCTCCATCCTACCCTTGTAGTTCATACTTCCATTCCATCATGCTCATAATTTTCACTTTTACTTTCACCTTCAATCCCCCCTGTGCCTGTAGTTGTCCTAAGAAAGGTCATTTCTACAGCTAGGAACCTAGACAGCTCTCTGTGACTCTGTCCAGATTTTACTCTCATACAAGGGTGTTAGCAGCAAAATACTTTCATACATGGCTCTGTTAACCTCCATACAGTACTAGCTCTCCTACTGTTTAAAATACAGCCAGACTCTCCAGTTACTCTTTATCTTGGCAGTGATCTCTCCTTTATCTCACCTTCCATGTTGCCATACTTAAGCAATGTAGCTCCCAGCTATTCACCTCCATTTAGTATCCTGTGCTTTACTGTTTCTTCATGCTACTCATTACTGTCTGCCAAAATCTGTTGTGTCACATTCTTTCCTTTCACATATGGTCCCATTACTCTGTCTTACTTTCCATCACATTCACTTTAAATTTTCTTCTTGTGCAAACTTTATCACACTCATTTACTGCCTTTTGCTAATTACTCACTTTTTGTTGTCAGAACATTATCATTGCCATTCAGCCCATCCCTGACTACTGTGCCCATATAATGTATGCGTTGAACAATTAAGATTTCATAACACATCCTCATCTTGCACCTATATGCTGTATTAAGTTGGTAGGTGGTTGTGGCCATCATCCCCTACTCACTTGATGTAGTGCTTCCCCACTTTTTCCTTCATCTTCATTGTTCTGTTTCTGTGTTTGCCCTCCTCCCTGCCTACTTTTCCTTTCCTTCCTGTCACTTTTTATTACTATACTGTACTTTTCTTTCCACTTCAGGTGGCTCTGCACTGAATGGCAAGCCTAATAGTTTCCTGTATCCCAGGAAACCTTTTACAGCTCTTAGTGGTAACCACACATTGATAACCAGATATTGAGGTGATGTGGAGCCCGGTATGGTGCCCCTGTAAACTGGATAAAGAAATGCAAATATAGCATCCATCTAGGAAACAGACCTCCACACTTCTCCCTACACCTCACTGTGGTGAGGTGTTGTCAGTCCTAAGGAAACATTGGTTTACTGCTCGAGACAACCCTACAGGGTTGGTTGCCTGCCTGCAGTTGATGGATTTGCTCGGCCAAACAGACCAAGGTTAATCAACACCACCACCACCTACATTAAGGGTTGATCAACAACAACAGCAGCAGCTTTATTAATGCTAAAAGGATTGCTGAACCTCTTCCCCTTCACACATGCAGTACAGTTGAATTGCATAAAATGTGTGTTTGTAAGCCATGGTTTTCTAATCCACGACATGGTTCTCGTTGGGAACCATGAGTAGGAGAGACCGTGGTTATATGCTTAAAGGGTTGACTTTCGGCGCCAAAGTGTCGCATTTCCGTTGAGATTTCCATGGCGCGTGTCTGTGCTGCAAACTGTGTCCATCAGCCATTCATAGGCAAGCATGACAAGTGATGAGAAGCCAGTCATAACCCTTCCCTGGCGGCAAGTGCGCGCACAACTTCCCTCCATTGTTTTTTCCTGCACCACCCGCTGTGAGAGTGGCCACTGCGGTTTCTGAGAACTACTTGGCTTTTTTTTCTCTCTCTCTCTCCAGCGTGATACGATGCCAGACCACAACTGGCCTCTAGCCTCTTAGAGAAATGAAGAAAGGCATAATGAGTTTGTGGCCTTTATGAAAAAACAGTTGTGTTTTACAAAGAAATGCATAACAGGCATATTAATGAGCGTCACCAGGAGCTGATCACCTGGTACTTTACCTGGGTAGGAGCACAACCTGAGTCACAACCTGGTTCTTCGCACTCACTTGATGACGTGGAAACAGCTGAGAACGATGACAACACTGCTTCAGTTATCTTTGCAGTGGACTTTGCAGGGTTGGCACCAAAGTGGGTAACCCGGTTTTACCCCACCCAGGTTTTTTTCAGTAAAAGCCACTTGAAAAAAACACTGTTTTACCCACTGTACTGGGTTTTTAAAAAATCTATCTATCTATCTATTGCCAGACGCCTTAATCCCTCACGGAGTGGCCACAAACAAATCGCCTCCATGTCACTCTGTCCCCTGCCATTTCACTACCACGCTCCCAACTCACACCCCCCTCTCTCATATACCTCTCCACTCCATCCTTCCATCTCATCCTCGGCCTCCCCCTCCCTCTCGCCCCCTCCACCTCACTCTCGCCCCCTCCACCTCACTCACATACACTCTCCTCGTCAATCTTTCACTCTCCATCCTTTCCACATGCCCAAACCACCTCAACGTGTTTCTCCTAACGCTTCCCATCACGTCCTCAAACCACACCACAACGCTCTTTCACTTCCTCATTTGTTAGTCTGTCTCTCCATGTGACTCCACATGCTCCTCTCAAATAACTCATTTCCACTGCTCTCACTCTTGACTTCTCTGTCCTTCCAACAGGGTCCAAGCTTCACTTCCATATGTCAGAGTTGGTATCACAATACTGTCATTTAACAACTTTTTCACTTCCATGCACACCTCCCTGTTTCTTATCACTGCTTTCAACGAACCAGCAACCTTCCTTCCCTGCTGCACCCTTTTGAGCACTTCACCCTCCAGACTTCCATCCTTACTCATCACACTGCCCAAGTACTTAAATGCACTCACATTCTCCATATCCTTCCCATCCAATCTCACTGTACATTCACTGGCTTCACTTCTCTCGTAGACCATCACTTTACTCTTCCCTACATTCACCTTTAGATTCCGTTTCTTACACACTCTCCCAAACTCATCTACCAAGCCTTGCAGCTCCCCTTCGTCTTCACTCAACAACACAGTATCATCTGCAAACAACAGTACAGGGAGTGTCCAAACACTGCCGTCTCTCACTAGGGCCACTCCAACATCCACTGCCCGACCTTGTATCTCTTTTATATCCCCATCCATATACAGATTGAACAACCATGGAGACATGACACATCCTTGTTTCAATCCAACCTTCAAATGGAAAGATTCACTCCGTTTGCCATCCACATGCACTGCAGCCTTAGCACCCTCATACATACTCTTCACTGGCTTCAACAACTTCCCATCCACTCCATATATTCTTAATACCTTCCACAAACCTTGTCTATCCACCCTGTCATATGCTTTCTCCAGATCCATGAAGGCTGCATACAACTTCTTGCCCTTCTCTAGAAACTTTTCCACTAAGGATGTAAGAATGAATATCTGGTCTACACAACCTCTTCCCTTCCTAAAACCTCCTTGTTCTTCTCCAACTAATTCCTCTGTAATTCCCCTAACTCTGCCAATAAGTATCCTACCATATATTTTTCCTATTACACTGAGAAGTCAAATGCCCCTATGATTGCCACACACTGCTTTTTCCCCTTTTCCTTTGTAGAGAGGAATAATTATACCTGACTTCCAATCCTCCGGGACTCTACCCTCCTCCCAAGCCAATCTGCACCCCTTCCACATCCATTCTGTTACTATTGCTCCCCCATGCTTCAGCATTTCACCACACACTCCATTAATTCCTGGGGCTTTCCCCATTTTAACTTTCTTCATTTCTTCCACCACTTCCATCCTGGTGATTTCTTCCTCTCTTCTCACAGCCCTCCTTCTCCCTTTCATTCTCTATGTTCAACAGTTCATTAAAGTGTTCTCTCCATCTGTTTACTTTTTCTCCCTTCTCCACTAGTAATCTACCATTTTTATCTTTCACACCCCCACTGACTTCGTTGGCACCCTGTCTAGCTCTTTTACCTCCTTCCAGAACATTTTCTTACATTCCCTCCACTTTGCACTCAAATTCCTTCCAAATTCCTCATCCACTTTCTTCTTACTCTCTCTTACTAATCTTTTCACCTCTCTCCTCCTCACTACATATAACTCTCTCGTCCGTCTCTCAGCTTCTTTGTCGCCCCTGTTCCTCATCCACTCATTATATGCTTTCTTCTTTTGTGCCACAGCCTCTCTCACCTCTTCAGTCCACTATGCTGTTCCCTGAACCCCCTTTCGTCTTCTCTTCACCCCACACACCACCTCACATGCTGCACAGATTTCTTCTGTGAATACCTTGCACACACCCTCCACGTCTGCCATCTGCTCCAATCTATATTTACCCAATCGCTCCTCCACTTCCCTTCTATATTCAGCCTTTATTCCATCCTCTTGTAACTTTTCTACCTTCCTTGTAACACATACTTCCTCCTGTCTTTCCCTTCTCCTCTTCCTCCATCTTGTTTGGATTCTGATTCTGGCCACCACCAAGTGGTGGTCAGAAAGTCCACTCCCCCAACCTCTATATACTCTTGCATCCATTATACATCTTCTCATCCTTTCATCCACACACACAGTCAATCATTGCCTTCCGTTCATTCATTCCCCCGTCCTCTCTTCTCACCACTCGCCATGTATACCTATGGATCATTTTGTACCTGAAGAGGGTATTAGCTACCATCAACCCCCTCCCAGCACAAATGTCCACTAAAGCACTGCCATTCTCATCCATCTCTGCAGGCACACCCCACTCACCAACCACTCCATCCACCTTCTCATTCCCTACTTTTCCATTCATATCTCCAATCAGAAACACTCTCTCATTCCTTTCAAACTTTTCCAAGCAGGCTTCCACATTTGTCCAAAACTCTTCTCTCACTCTACTAACACGATCTTGCGTTGTCACATACACGCACACAATTGCCCACATTTGTAGTCCAACTTTCACTCTTACCCACACAATCCTTGACCCAACTGATCCATACTCTTTTACATTCTCCTTCCACCTGTTGCTCACAACAATACATACTTCCTCTTTCACCCTCTCATTCTCACCCACTCCTGCGCATATGCCCCATCCATATTCCCATTCTCTCACACTCTCACCTCGCCATTTAGTTTCAGTTATTCCACATATATCCACTTTCGCACTCTCAAGCACCTGTACAATCTCTCTCTCTTTCACCTCATGATTCATACCCCTCACATCCCAGGTCGCAATCTTTATCTCGTCCTTTGTCCGTTCCATTGTCGTCAACTTTTGGTCAGTCCTGGTCCGAGGCGTCCTATACAGATTGAACAACCATGGAGACATGACACATCCTTGTTTCAATCCAACCTTCAAATGGAAAGATTCACTCCGTTTGCCATCCACACGCACTGCAGCCTTAGCACCCTCATACATACTCTTCACTGTCTTCAACAACTTCCCATCCACTCCACATATTCTTAATACCCTCCACAAACCTTGTCTATCCACCCTGTCATATGCTTTCTCCAGATCCATGAAGGCTGCATACAACTTCTTGCCCTTCTCTAGAAACCACTAAGGATCTAAGAATGAATATCTGGTCTACACAACCTCTTCCCTTCCTAAAACCTCCTTGTTCTTCTCCAACTAATTCCTCTGTAATTTCCCTAACTCTGTCAATAAGTATAATGTATTTAATAACAAATTCAGTTTTATTTGATTAAATGGTTATATTTTTGCACACAGTATCAGATGTAAATACAGTAATAGCTATTTAATACATATTCTGTTTCACTGGTTAAAAAAACACATCACCAAGAATTTATAATATCTTGGAAGCATAATCTTAGTGATTAAAAAAGAAAAAAAAACTTAGTACATTTCTCATCATCAGCATAAAACATGCTCTTTGCAAATATGAATGTTGTTTTTATTTTTTCAAAAATGTTCATAATACTTCTATTTTTCTAATATCTTTTATAACCAATATCCTTTTCTTTTGAAATGATAATATTTTTGTCAGTAAATTATGGTTCTTGTCATGTTACCCAACCAGTATAACAAAACTTTTTTTTCAAATGAGAATGTAATTCTTTGCCTCAGTTAAGAGTAAAACTGTTTTTGATATGGTTTTTAGTTTTATTAAGGAGTGGGGTAAATTTGTTATATAACAGTAATCATTACTGGAGTTAACTTATACTTTATGTTGTCTCATATTATTACCAAATATCAATAATTCTATAGAAATATAAACATTACAACAGTACTTTCTGTTTAAAAGAGATGTATTTTATAGGCTTAGATATTTGGTTACCAAAAGCTGTTATTACTATTAAGATAATGTGTGAAATCACAAAACTGTTTTTGATATGGGTTTTAGTTTTTTTAAGGAGTTGGGTAAATTTGTTATATAACAGTAATCATTACTGGATTTAACTTATGCTTTACATTGTCTCATATCATTACCATATATCAATAATTCTATAGAAATATAAACATTGCTTTCTGTTTAGAAGAGATGTATTTTATAGGCTTAGATATTTGGTTACCAAAAGCTATTATTACTGTAAAGATAATGTGTGAAATCACTTATGGAACAGAATTTTCAATAATAATTATTTAGAAGATTGAGAAATGCGAGTATCTAAAGAAGAGTAGCCAGCTCATGAGTTGTGCAGTGCTCTCAAGCCTCTCATGTTGAAGCATGTTTTGCTATGTAGCAGGCAGCCCAAGGATAACAGCCAAACAGGTCAAAACATGATTGTGTTCATTTCCCTCATTCAGATAATAATAATAATACAGTAAATCCTCATTTTTCGCTGTTTTGATGTTCCGCCAAAATGTCGCGAAACGTGAATTGTCGAAGTGTGAAGGTAAGAATCAATGGGAAAAATAGATGGGCATTCCAGTGGGACAGCTACCTACCCAATCAAAGTACTATAACACCAAACAGGCCTTATCCAAAATTAAATGCGGAGTGTTTACTGGTTGCTTACACAGCATAACACAATAAACATATACCTGAAATGACATTAGAAATGTTATAAAGAGCTGCAACACCAAAGGTCCTTACCAGAAATAAAGTAAACATTGGCATGAGTGGTATGTGAAAGTGTGTTGAGGGTGGATGGGCTAGTTACTAGACAGCTTGACTGTATTACCATACCCTTTTTATTACATGATGTTGCCAGAGAGTCAAAATATTCTCTCCATCTCTCAGCTGCATCTTCATTTTCCAACACCCAGCTATTCTTACTCTGAAGTTTACCCCCACCCCTCCTTTCACCTATAGTCCTCTAGCTTTCCTACTGTCTTACAGTAGAGGTAGGTGGTAGCATACATCATCCACTCTTATGATGTAGTGCTGCCCTTTTCAACTTTCACTTTTATTACATTTTCTGTGTCTGCTCTACTATTATCTTATTTCTTCCATCCTGCCTGTCACTTTTATTACTCTTCTTTCTACTTCACATGGCTCTACGTTGAGTGACAAGCCTACTGGTTTCCTGTAATCCAGGAAATCATTTACAACACTTGGTGGTAACCATGTAACCAAATAACAGGTACGCCATGCTATTTTTTTTTTTTTTTTAATGCAAGGAAGAAGGAACCAAGGGCCATGGGCCCGTATACTGTTCCTTCCAAGAAAAAGTAAAAACAATACAAAAGAGAGCCAGATTCAAGATCCATTCATTTCGAGATGCCTGGACACACTGCGTTTGAAAGATTGGAGATCATAGGAAGCAGGGAATACAGACAAAGGGAGACAGTTCCAGAGTTGACCAGTTGCATAAATGAAGGACTGGGAGTAACAGTTAACTCTTGCATTAGAGAGTTGGACAGAAAAGGGATGAGAGTTTGTTGCTAGACGGGTACTACGTGCCCGTCGTAGAAGTGGGGAGATGCAAGCAGACAGTTCAGAGGAACAATGACCATTGAAGTAGTGACAGAAGAGAGATAAAGAAGCAACAGTGCGGCGAAGAGACAAAGGTTGAAGGGAATCAGTAAGAGGAGGAGAGTTAATGAGACAAAAAGCCTTTGACTCCACCCTATTGAGAAGAGCTGCATGTGGAGAGCCTCCCCACACATGAGAGTTGTACTCCATACACGGGCGAATAAAACCCGTGTACAAGGTCAACATCTGTGCAGGGGTAAAGAAAGCTCGGAATCGGCCCAGCACACCTAATCTCTTGGAAGCAGATTTCACAAGAGATGTAATGTGTTCTTTCCAAGACAAATCCCAAGAGAATGAAACCCCAAGCATGTTCAAGGATGATGCAGGACTGAGCTGGACATTATTAAACATTAGTGGGTAATCCTGAGGAAGATTTTGTTGGGTTGATAAGTGTAAGAACTGAGTTTTTGATGCATTAAAAATAACAAAATTATTTTTACCCCAATCAGAGATATGAGCCAAGTCAGACATTAGGTGTGCCATAGCCTCATCCCTTGTTTGCTGAAGTAACTGCTGAGATGGACGTTGCGGAAATCGAATGGAAAGGTAAAGGGTGGCATCATCAGCATATGAGCGGATAGGGTTAGATGTACAGCTTAGAAGGTCATTGATGAATAAAAGAAAGAGAGTTGGTGATAGGACAGAGCCCTGAGGAACACCACTGTTGATGGGTCTAGGAGAAGAACGATGGCCGTGTACAACAGCAGCTATAGAACGACCAGAAAGGAAGCTAGAGATGAAGGCACAGATAGAAGGATAGAAACCGTAAGAGGGCAGTTTGGAAATCAAAGATTTATGCCAGACTCGATCGAAAGCCTTTGAGATGTCAAGTGCAATGGCAAAGCTTTTGCCAAAGTCCCGAAAGGAGGATGACCAGGAGTCTGAAAGGTAGGTGAGAAGGTCGCCAGTGGAGCGTCGCTGACGGAACCCATACTGACGATCAGAAAGAAGGTTGTGACAGGAAAGGTGCTTTAAAATTTTTCTGTTAAGAACTGATTCGAAAACTTTTGATACACAGGATGTTAAAGCAATTGGACGATAGTTAGAGGGTTGGGAATGGTCACCCTTCTTTGGGACTGGCTGAATGAGAGCAGACTTCCAGCAAGAAGGAAAGGTACAAGTTGAGAGACAAAGGCGAAAGAGTTTACCTAGGCAGGGTGTAAGCACAGAAGCACAGTTTTTGAGGACAACAGGAGGGACTCCATCAGGCCCATATGCCTTGTTAATATTGAGGCCAGTGATGGCAGAAAATACATCAGCTGAAGAAATTTTAATGTCAGTCAAGAGGAAGTCAGAGGCGGGAAGTGATGGAGGAACAGCACCGGAATTGTCTAATTTAGATTTGGAGGAGAAAGTCTGAGCAAAGAGATCTGCTTTATCAGTAGAAGAAATAGCTACAGAGCCATCAGAGTAGAAAAGAGGAGGGAAGGATGATAAAGTAAAGTTGTTAGAAAGGTTTTTGGCAAGGTGCCCATGTATACTGGGTGGAGAGACACAAATGCAGCATCCATCTGGAACCAAACCTCCACACTCTTCCCCATGCCTTGATGTGATGAGATGCTGTCTGCAGCAAGGGAACATCAGTTCACTGCATGAGACCAAGAGTGGTTGATTGCCTGTGGTTGATGGGTCTGCTCAGCCAGATAGATCGGGTTATTCAGCAGCAGCAGTCACTGTCTCATACAATTTCTTGTTATCATTCATGTACTGATGGCATATCTTTATTCCATACACATCATCCACTTGCATTCTGGCTTCTTTTATTATCCATTTAACACTTTTTTTTTTTCTTTTCTAAATCTCCTATAAGTCTGTTTCTGAATGCATTTTTCCCTTTAATTCCTAAGGTACACTTCTCTGAAGCATCTTCTTCCATGACTGTTTTTCTTCTTCAAAGCTACACCTATATAATTTTTAAGCAAACTGTTTATTACCTTTAGTGGGTAGGATTGTTCAGTTTGTAGCTTGGTCCTCTCATTGGATTAGATGTTAAGTCTTGTACTATAATTTTAGATAGGAAGTTCATGCCATCATTCCTTATGCAAAGCACATTTTTAATACTGTGTTGCACGTGGATGACTCCATCACAGAGGAGCTAGCAGAACTGGTAGTGTGCCGTCCCATGGAGGCTCAGAGGGTGTTCCATCATGTGCTGCATGTTGCCTCAGTTGCCATAATGCTCCAGATCAAGACTGAAGTTCCAGGAGACAACATGGAAGGTAGTGATGATCAGTGTGCCCCAGGACCCATGACCAAACTACCTGACCTTGGTACACACATGTCCTTCTATGCTGAAAATAAAAATGGCAAGATTCAGCAGGATAACACAGTGGATCTGGAGATCACAGTAGATAAGCTGGACCTTAACCTCACCCTCCAGTCATTGGCATCAAACCTCCCGATTGATACTTCTCTCACCAGTGAGTCCTCAGGCATCCTTACACTAGCACAGGTCAGTATCATAGGTATACTACAGTTACAGTATAACAGTGTTATTAGACAGAACCCATAACCTAATTTCCTCTTAAAACCCCTGTACATTAATGAAATACTGTACTTTTCATTTCATTTTGGTTTCCCTCAGGTTATGCAGACTTTTCAAACTGCAGTTAAAGGGGTTATAATATATTCTACCAAAATTTTTTGTAAAATGGTCTGGTGGTTGCAAGGAAAAAAATACTGTATATATATATATA